>CAUYRH010182454.1:0-18827 GCA_963574655.1 Perodicticus potto
TTTTAAAATAAAAGCAGCAATTAAAAAATTGAGAATCATAAAAATTGTGGAATATTTTAAATGTTTACATTTTATAAATTAAAACTTTTTACAGGAAAACATGCAATGTACTGTAATAGTCACAAAATCTAGAAAAATATTCATTCACAGTCTTTCTGTACTACAGGCACTGTTGTATAGTCATAGAGCTCAAGTTTAAGGTTGAACAATGAATGCCTTCTCCTTTCATTCCTGTATCTTTGGAATTGTATAAGTAATTTTATTTGGAGATAGGATCGAAAGTCTAATTTGAACCCTGGAGGGGATGTAGAGGCTAATTGGTTCTCCTGCCTTCTTTCTGCATTCTGAGCTCTTCCAGAAACCAACTGTGTGATCGTGACCTCTTGTATCTTCATCAGGGTGGAGGACCTAACTTGGCATTTTTGGCAGTCTTTAAGTTACTAAATTGCTAAAGGTCTGCTTGTTTAAAACACTTAAAAAAAAACCCAAAACTGTTATTTCATGGTGGAACCATCAATGAATCAAATTTAGGAGCAAAGCAAAACTTGCTCAGAGCAATCGCTTGATGTTGTGGTAGCCACTTCCAGAATGGCCCCCATGAGCCCTGTCCTGTGTACTTTGAATGTATTCTACAATGTATAAGGCTGACTTTGTAACTAACAGGATATTGTGGAAATGAGGAAAGAAGTATGACTTCAAGTACAATGGTTTAGATGTCTGTCCCCTCCAAAGCTCATGTTGAAACTTGATCCCCAATGTTGCAGAGGGAGCCCAATGGGAGGTGTTTGGTAATGGGGGGCAGATCCCTCATGAATGCTTTGGTGCTATCCTCATGGCACAAGTGAGTTCTCTATTAGTTTCCTCCAGGACTGATTGTTAAAAAGGACCTGTGCCTCCCCGCCTCTCTATCTTGCTTTCTCTCTTCCATGTAATTTCTGCCCACACCTGCTCCCGTTTACCGTCTTCAGTGAGTGGAAGCTGCCTCAGGCTTTCACCAAATGCTCAGTATTTCAACCTGCAGAGCTGTGAGCTAAATGAACCTTTTTTCCTTGTAAATTACCCAGTCTCAGGTGTTCCTTTCTAGCAACACAAAACAGACCAAGACAAAAGGTCTGTTTCTTACAACGCAAAGGCTATGTAAGAAAAGACATTGTGATTTCTGACTGGTGTATGGAGAAAAAACGATATCTTTTATTCACCCATGGCAAGTTTCATGACTGAGGACTGTATGAAAAAAGATAGGTTAACAAGAGAAAGCATACAAGTTTATTTAATATACGTTTTATGTGACATGAGAGCCTTCAGAAGTGAAGACCCAAAGAAACAGGTAAACTTGTACTTTTTTAATACTGAGGTTGCTGAAGAAGCAAATGGTTGTGGAGAAGCATGATTGGAGGACAAAGCGCTATGCTCTAATAGCAATGAATTGGGGGGAACTCCGCAGAGCTTGTTCAAATTCTTCTTGGCATCTATGTGTCTTTCTGGATAGGGACGTTCCTTTCCTCTGAGTATAGAGAGGGCACTTCTGCAATGGGGGCCTTATGACCTATTTCAGAGAGGAAGGTCAGAGAATCTTTTCTGGCTACTCCAGGGGAGAAGGGGAAGAGGAGACTCTGACCTTCATGCTTCTGCAGTTCTCTCAAATGGGGCTGTATGTCCTGAACTCCATCATTTACTGTCTCTTACATCACACACGCTGAGTGAAGCCAACTAGGATAGTCAAATAGCCCATGGAGAGGCCCAAAGGAGGAAGAACTGAGACCTTTATCAGTGTGAGTGAGCCACATTGGAAGTGGGTTCTCCATCCTCGGTCAAGCCTTAGGATGCCTGCAGCTCTCATTAGCTTGATGTTAACCTCACAGGATACCCTGAACTAGAGCCACCCAGCTAAGCTGTCCCCAGAGTCCCGACACTCAGAATCCATGTGCAATAATAAATGTTTACTGTTACTGTAAGCTGCTAAGTTTGGGAGTATTTGATGTGCAACAACAAATGATTAATATTGTCACTTTATAAAATATACATAATTAATGGCTAACCTGGGTCTCCTGGGTTACTGCCTGTAGTCGTTTTCCACCTTCTCCTCACCTGGCACAGTGTCTGGAGTTCTTGCATTTGAAAGTCATTCTCTTTTGGACATCAATTTTCCAGTGGTGTCATCCTGAAAGGCAAATACTTAGATATGTGGTTTATCCTAACCCTTAAACCACGAGGAGCAAACCTTGGAACAGACAGTAGTTCATAACCAGTTGAGAGGAGAATGCTCCTGGGAGATAAGATTTGTGGGGAGAGGTGAAAACAAGCTTTGGTAATCGATTAGAAAATAACCAAGAATCGATTTAGAGTCAGGGAACTCAGCTAGAGTGCTTGTTTCAGCTCTAAGCCATGTGATCAGGTGTAGGCCAAGTAACCCCATGAACTTTAGTTTTCTCGTCTGTATGATCAAAGTAGTGAAAGTATCTAACTCAGTCCCCACCCCGACACCCTCTCATGTCCCCAGCCCCCATGAGGATGAGCAATGACAAGACATATGAAAGCACTTTATAAGCCAGAAAGATTTACACAAAAGTTAGCTTATTTTTAAAAAAGTCAGTTTCAGGTGGTGCCTATGGCTCGAAAGAATAGGGCACCAGGTGGAGGTGGTGGGTTCAAACCCAGCCCCAGCCAAAAACTGCCAAAAAAAAAAAGTCAGTTTCCCAGGGTGAGAATAGGTGGGCTCTGCCCCCATTCACTAAGTGCCTTTTCTATGCCTTGCATTATTAAAAGCGGGGACAGACAAATGAATAAGATTTTTATCCTCAAGGGGTTCGCAGTGCTGGGAGTGATAAATAAAAAAACAAGCAATTACTTTAAATGTAGAAAGTGCTAAGCGCAGGGTAATTGATTCACTTCTTTATCAAACATTTATAAAGTGGCTTCCCCCGCACATCAGTGCGGTGAATGCTGATGGGATACCAACAGGGATCAGGAAGCCCATGGGGGGTGGGGGGGAGGCTGCCAGCAGGGGGGGCCACTGAGCTGATGCACAGAGTTCGGGGAGGGAGGAGAGAGTGCCCTGGAGTTCACGGCTAAGGGCAGGGTACACAAAGGTGTGGGGATGAACACTCCCACTTTCCCCATCTCGGCAGTGATGAACACCAGTGGGAAAAATTCTCCCTGAGGATGAAGGGAGAGTTGGGGGCCCAGCTGGCCCAGAACACCATTTAGCCAGTTTCCAGCAGCTCAGAGGTGTGCCTGGTGTTGTGAGTGGCAGCTCCTGTCAACTTGCAGTTACTCTTCTGTGTGATCTCAGCCCCAGCCCTCCCCCTCTGTGTGCTCCTGGGCCCCTGTGCACTGTGTGTAACTTTGAGAATACCAACGAATTTAAATATTAGCTCAAGTGATAATTAGGTTAATTAAGCTAATAATTAAGAGGATGATTTATTGCACAAGAAGTCATCCAGGGTATGCCAAGGCCAATTAAAATTAAAATTAACTGCCGTTTGGGGTTCCCTGTATCTGCGACCCTGCTCTTGGCTTACACCATCCATCCTTTACTGTGCACATTAAGGAAGCCCCTTTTCCTTCATGCTCACGTCTGCTGCTCGGAGCTCACCGCTGCCGAGAAGGTGAAGAGAGACTAGGTGTCCCTTGGGGTCACACGCCTATTATGTGATGCAGAGAAATGTCTTGTTGTCTTCAGACCAGCAGAGACAAAGATCAGCTGATTTCTTTTCCTCGTTGAGATGGATGATTTCCAAGTGTTGAAACCAAACTTGATGCTTAAAATCCATTTCCTGGCAAAACTCAGCCCTGGTGGTGTCTTCTCTTCTCCCTGGGGTTTCCATACCTAGCCCTCAGCGACATGCTAGATGAGCTCCATGCAAATGGGTATTTAATCTGATTTCCAAGAGAATTCATCTTCCAGACGTGCAGAATCCCCTCAGGGGATAAGATGGGTTTATTATTCACTGGGTAGAGTTATCTGAACGTCCTCAAGTACAAGATTCAGCAAAACCAAACCCCATGAACGGGTGTTAGGAGTCTATACTTTTGCCTAAATGAGAGACTCACTTCTTTGAAGGATTTCCCTTCTGAGCAGAAAGTGGGTGTATTTTGCATCACTTCTGCTGGTCCTTTAAGCACGAGTTTCTTCTGGCTGTCATACTGGCCGACCTGCTATGCTCCAGGTCATTTCGGCTTAGGAAAGTAAAGGACTATGAATCTGCCTGCTGATGGGGAGGAAAGGAGAGGACGTTAGCGTCTCTCTTTGAGTTGGTCCATTTCAGAGCTGCTGAGATCATTGGGGCAGGTGGTACATGGGCCTCCCCTCCCTCCCCCACTCAACTCAGGGTCTCCCTCTCAGGCCCAGATCAGCTTGTCCTGCTCCTCTCTAGCTGGCCTCAATCAGCCTTTCCAGCGCTGGGGTCCTCCCTTCCCTGGGGCTTCCATTGTGAGGGACTGTTTCTCCCTCCTTTTTGATCCCAGAATAACAGCTACCCAGGTCCCCTTTCATGTTAAGTCATTTGTTCAAATCCTGAGCTGTGGTCCTCAGTTTTTATTCCTGAGTATGTGACTCAGCTGACCTCAAGACATTGGCTCTTTCACTGCTAAAGGATTCAAAGATGCTTAGTAAGTTAACAGAACCTAGTGACTAACAAACTGGAGGGGTGATGGAAGATTTCAGGGTTTCCGGCAACTGAGTACGGCGGCACATTTTTAGCTATAGGGTATCTAAGAAGGATGAAGACATAGTGTGGAAGTTTTATTTTGTTTTGTGTTTGAGATAAGTCTAGCTGTCTTCTGAGGCCGAGTGCAGTGGTGTCATCACAGCTCACTGCAACCTCCGAGTCCTGGGCTCAAGACAGCTTCCTTCCTTAGCTTCCCAAGTAGTTGAGACTAGGCACATGCTATCATATCTGGCTAATTTTTCTACTTTTTGATAGATATGGAATCTTGCTCTTGCTCAAGGTAGTCTCAAACTCCTAACCTCAAGCGATCCTCCCAGCTTGGCCTCCCCAAATGGTGGGATTACAGGTGTGAGCCGCCACACAGCCTGGTGGGGAAGTTTTAAGATGTTTGTAGATGTGGTGGGACTGGAAGCTAAAGGGGGTCTCATTAATAGTCTCTTGATTTTTGCAAATAAGTTTTATCTGGCCAATTTTCTGAACTTTTGGGAATGAGATTAATAAATTTGGGTTTGGATGTATTTAATTCGAGTATCCTTGATTGTGCTTGAGAATTAGAAACTTGAGCTTGGAATAATATTTGGGGATCATCCATGAATAGAGGGAGCTACAGACATGGATTCGAACAAGATTATTTAGGAAAAATATGAGTTCTGAAAAGCGTAGCAAAAAGAAGTCTGAGGATGGGCCCCTCGGGGAGAAGGCCGAGCAACTTGAAAGGAGCAGGAAAAAAGGAGAAAAAGAAATAAAAACCATGCTGCCCCTCACGCTTGTAATCCTAGCACCCTGGGAGGCCGAGGCAGGTGGATTGCCCTGGCACAGGTTTGAGACCAGCAAGAGCCAGAGTGAGACCCCATCTCTACTAAAATAAAGCCGGGCGTTCAGGCGGGCGCCTGTAATCCCAGCTACTTGGGAGGCTGAGGCAAGAGAATCACTTAAGCCGAATGAGTTGGAGGTTGCTGTGAGCTGTGACACCATGGTACTCTACTGAGGGCCACAAAGTGAGACTCTGTCTCAATAAAAAATAAAGAAAGAAAGAAAGAAAACAAACAAACAAAAAACCCATGCTGTCCTGGAAGATAAGTCGTCGGCTGGGGTCAGGACTGACCAGGTCTCCAGCCCCAGCTTATCTAGCTATGTTCCGGTCACTGTCTAGCTCGGGAACAATTACCCTTAGGTGCCTGAGGCCTATTTGCTGTAGGAGAAGGGAGAGGGAGAGAAAGAGAGAGAGAGTATTTGAGGGAATGAAACAGTCTTAGTAAGAGAATGAATCTTAGCAGTCTTTCGTAAAGAGACGCCATGCAGGCGTTCTGCAGGGAGAGAAGCAACAGAGGCAGAGTGACGGGGTCTGTGAAAGAATGTACATATGCTCCCCACTCTCTTGCAGCTTCTTATAGCCGTAATCCCGTGGCTCTTAACACCACAGGTGTAGAGACTGCCAATCACTGCCCTTCTCCTCTCCCCAGCTCTCATGTTAGGACAGCCGGATCCCTCCCCTTGCCCTTATCACCAAGGTGTTATATTGCCGAGATGTGACAGGTGTTTCTTATGATTACTAAGTGTTCTGAGCTTAACTCTCGCTTCTCCTTGCCATAAGCTATCTGGTGGTCTGCTACAATAAGGGAATAGAAAATTTAAGGGGCCAAAAGCTGAGAGTACAAAATGATGGAAGAAAAATTAAGTAAGGTCAAAGTGAGAAAATGTCCATTGCATGTGGGGTTCAGAAAATTTGGGAGATCAACCAAGTGGTTTCAGGAGATAGGGGGAAGAGAAGTAAAAAAATGCATCATGTTAGCTGAGAATAGACAAGATGATCTTGAATAAGAAAAATACAACTTTTCCATAAATGATACTGGGCCAGTTGGATAACCATATAAAAATTAATTCTAGATTTTTTGTATAACAATTTAAAAAAATTAATCATAGATGCACAGTCTCACAATTAAGTTCATGAATGTACCACCATGCTCTTGTGCTGTCAGCACTGTACAAACAAGTTGGTAAGGTTTCACGACCTTCGTACATCAGTGTCTCACAGCTGTGCTCGTATTGACATGTGGTGGCATCTTGCTGAATAGCATTTATCATTGTTCTTGTGTGTTTTTGTGTGCTGCGGCACAAATGTAGGAGCTTGAATGACAGCAACAAACATTAAATTTCTTGTTAAACTTGGCAAGAGCAGAAGTGAAATCAGGGATATGCATAAGGCTAAACAAATTTTCAATTTCTTTTTTGTATGAGCGTTGGTAAGTTGTATTTTTTAAAGAATTTGCCCATTTCATCTTTCATATTTTTTAGTATAAAGTTGTTATACTGTTTCCACCTGGAACTTTTTAACATCTGTAGGATCTGTATTGCTATTTCCTTGATTAGTTATTTATTGCTGCATAACAAAAAACCCTAGAACAGAGGACAGGCAGAGGATAAATGCTGTAGAAATTCTATTTCAAGAAAGGAGGACATATGAGGCACAGAAGATTTACTGGTCCATAGACATCCTGAAATCCAGCCAGGCAATTGTTTCCGCTTCCTCTATTAGGACTTAGCCCTACTCAATCTGAGACTTACTCTCCATGATTATCAGGTCTTCCCTTTGGGCTCTTGGCTCCACTTTATGAGTCATCTTTCTTTTTTCATGAAAAGCAGCATGTGGCTGCAGCTGAGGAATTTCTTTAGTCTATTTCCTGACAGAATTTGGGGGATACAAAATTTCCCCTTCTTAGGGAAGGCACTTGTGGCTCAAGGAGTAGGGCACTGGCCCCATATACCAGAGGTGGCAGGTTCAAACCTAGCCCTGCCAGAAACTACAAAAGTCCTCCTTCATTTTCCACTGTCCCTATCTTTCAGTCCAAGATGGCAGTGTTTCTGTTCATACAATTCCTTTACAAATTTTGTGGATGTTCTGGGCATCTTATTGAGATCAACTCCATTAGACAAAAGTTACACTCACAAATCTCTTTGAAATAAGCCCTTCTCTACCTTGAGAGGTTCCTGAGGGACAATATCTGTAAGCTTATTAGAAGCCCTATTTGTTTCAGAGGATCTCTTAGAAATACTTTAAGAATCTTTAGAGGGGTATTTTTTGGACTGAATGTTATGCTGAGCTATCACCTTTTATTAATCTGAGATTTTAATAAGGTTTTACATCTGTATCCTCTGTTTCATTTTTATATGATGTGTTCCTGGCAGTGCCCTGGATTTCATCTTTGCTCAGAAGTCATTTCTCCATTCTAGTATTCTTCATTGTCTAGCAAGGTCAAGAACTTTCAAAGCTCCTTCATGGACTTTCAAAGTCCTTCCTTTAATATATATCTCCCTTCTTATATTTTACTCTAAATATTAGAAGTATTTTGCTTGTTCAACTAGATCATCCAATTTATTGGGTACATTTTCATTAGAGATGGGATCTCACTATGTTGCCCAGGCTAGACTTGAAATATTGGGCTCAAGCAATGTTCCCATCTCCGGAATAGCTGGGACTGTAGGTATGTGCTATCACACCAGGCTGGGTTGTATGCACTTTTTATTTTCTACATTACTGCAAGTGACCGTCTTGCTAAACTTTCCATCCCCTTTTCTACAATTTTCAATTCAAAAAAACGTAAAATTTTCATGTTTGTAGGTTAAAAAATTGTTGAATGTTGGAAAATTTAATGTACTTCAGCCTAATAGCTACCTCATGTCTGTTAAGTTTTGTGAGTGGGAGAAATTACTGATAGTTGGTTTCTACTTAGCATATTCTTAACCCTGGCTGTACCTAGAATCACATGGGAAGGATTTAAAAACCACAGTGCTCAGGATGTGATTCAGAGCTGTTGGGCCAGAACCTCTGGAGGTTCAGCTCTATCCTTGCTAGTTTCAAAAACTCCACCAGTGAATCCAAGGTCTGGTGATGCCAGAGAATCGTAGATTTGAGGTACTTATGTAGCTTATTTTCTAGAATTAGAACTGACCTAGTGCTTACTTGAAAGTTAAACTCAAATCTTATAACTTTCCTTTTAGGAAACAACATTTTTTGTTTTTGTTTTTGATACAGGATCTAGCTCTGTTGCCCCGGCTATAGTGCTATGGTGACATCATAGCTCACTACAACCTCAAATTCCTGGGCTCAAGTATCCTCTTGCCTCAGTCTCCCAAGTAGCTGGGACTACAGGCACATGCCACCACACACAGCTAATTGTAGAGACCAGGTCTTGGCTTTTGTTCAGGGTTGTCTCAAACTCTTGATCTCAGCCTCCCAAAGTGTTAGAATTACAGGAGTGAGCACCACACCCAGTTTAGCTCCTTTCTGGATTTTCTAGCAGTGCTATGGATTTGCTTTTAAACAAAGCCAGCTCTCTTTTGTCATTTTAGTGATTATAGAAGAGAAGAGATGCAATGTTTTGTGTTCAGTCCATTAATGTTTATAGAACAAGCTCCTTTTCTAAGAGCTGTGCATCTGTTGGATCACTAACCTAACTTAGGAGAAGGCTGTCCTTATTATCATATTTCATAGATGAGGAAACCAAGGCCCAAAACAGGTTAATTAACTCCCCCAAGGTCATGGCAGCAACTAAATGATGGAGTTTTAATTCAAACTCAGGCCATCTGGCTCAGGAGTACACAATCTTACCCACTGTACATACTTCCTTTCTGATATTATAATGCCTGGTCTTAGGTGCACTTTGAGAAAGGTTGGGGTAGAGCAGGGGACTTGGTACACGTTGAATGTTTGCTATAACTGTGGTAAGGAGAAAGAGAAAGGTCTTTGGGACAAAGGAAAAGATTGTCCCCACACGGAGAGTACATGAGAGGCTGAATTAGTTGTGTAACAGCCTTCCAGTTCAGAACCACTTCTAGAAAGGGAGTGAGACACAGTCTCCTGAGCTGCTCTTTACTTTGCAGTTCCTTAAAATGGACCCACAGGCCTTGCTCTCAGAGTTAGGTTTTTTTGAATGGTTTTGTTTTGCTTTTTAAGAGTTCTATTCCCAATGTTTAAGGAACACTTAAGAAAATGCAAGGAGAAAAGGGTTGGATTTTTTTTTGTTTTTTGTTTTTTTTTTTAAATAAAAAGCTTATGAGAATTAAAATGTTCTGGAAGCTTACAACATTCTTATAGAAAATTCTTCTGTTTCTGATTCTTTTCCTCTTTTAGTAGCTGGAAGCCCTAAGAGTTCTCTGTTTTTAGTTCTTTCTTAATTCCTTAGGGTGGAACTTATGAAAACTTCTCTCTCCTTCAGTCTGCTGGCTTTTTTTAAGCCAGCAATTTTAAAATGTCAGGAGCACAATTATTTTTTTTTGGCAAAATTTTACTCAGTATCCCAATAAAACACATAAAAGCAGTACTTTGGAAGTATACATTTGTCGAAAACAGCCGTACTTCCACCTTTTCCTAATTGTTACAAAATTAGTCAAAGAGAACACTGAGGCTATGCTGACAAATGCAAAAATTAGGAATCATGATTATGGCTGACATTTGCTGTTTTCACACAAGTCTCATTGTCCAATTATTTCTATAATCTTTTTTGGACACACAGCATCAAGAGAATTCTGATTCAAACAGATGAGTAACTTACTTTTCCTTCTCAGGATTCTTTTTAATCAAGCCTATCCAAAACATTAAAGAGGATTTGTGGGACTTTTTAAAAAAAATTATGTTATGTATTGCCAACAATGTCTAACAACTAGCTTACTTTCTTATCACAACTGTATTTGTGGTATAAACTTATTTGTTGTAAATAAGTTCCCATAATTACAACAATTGTGAAGCTTGTCAATTTCATGACAGTAACATGATGGAATGTGTTCTGATTTTACTTGTCATTCATGTTAATTATAGGTCAGTTCAGGCTGAATAAATATGTTTGAACCTCGTTCATGGATATTTGCAAGTATCTAGAGAAGCTCCTCCCCTCTTCGAGGCATAAAATAAATGTTCAATGAATGAATGAATGAATGCACCAACCAACCTTGCCTGGTATCTCATTAAGTATTAGATTATATCTACATTTTTATTTTTAATTTAATTTTTGATTTTTTTTTTACTTGTGCATGTTTGAATTTTAAAAAGATCAGTTCAGAGCTACACATACATCACATTTAATGGCTCATTTACAAGACTTTCAAATATATCCACAGATCTGGCAGTAGAAGTGCTTTTCTGAGGTCTGCCTCAAAACAGTTAACAAGGCAGTATTGGTTGTCGTCAATATATCAAATTTAGCATAGAGCACATTTTAGACTGTGTTGATTCATATAGATTTGACAATTATGTGATAAATTTGAATCAAAAGATTGGTTGGACCCAAAGCATGCTGTGGAACTCAGGGTCCTCCTGAATTCCAGGGGGTAGTTGGAAACCTCTGCCAAGGTGGATACAGGCTGTTCCTCCATGAAGGCCCCTGTCTCCAGCATGCAGCTCTGAAGACCATAAAGGGCAGTCATGAGTGACCATTCATGTGTCCTCTCTGGTTTTAAGAAGTAGGCCAGAGCTTTCTGAAACCATAACCATTTTCATGACTTTAAAAAAAAAAATCTCTATGTGTCAGGTACTAAGAACTTTACATGTATTTTTTTTGGAAAAAAAAAAAAACAACAAACCTATTCAGTAGGTCTTATGATTGTTATCATTCCCATTTTGCAGTTGAAGGGGCTGAGGTAGAGAAGTCATATGCTGAGAAATGGAGGGATTTGTCCCAGGTGGGTTGACACCAAAGCCTGCACATAAATAACCACCATACCATGTAGACAGATGACAGGGGCTTCTTGAAGCTACCTTGTTGGGCTATATAGTACAACCTGAGATTTACTTTTATAATTATTATTTATCTTGACTTCAATATTTGTAATAATAATGATGCAGTTAAGTATATTGGTTCAAATGATATTGACAAATTCAAGGCTGTGTTCGCTAGTTTCAGACAATGGATCTCAACCTTAATCACAACTGTCAGCACATCAACCTTAAATGCTGGCTTCTATAAGGTGTGATTTAAAAAAATTTTGAAGGTATCTTATTTACCTCAAGGGAAGATTAGTATTGCAAATTTTATTTAATGAAGATACATTAAATAGAGAGTAAATGCACAATTCTGGGAGAAGAGAGGTGATAACTGTTCTTCCAACAATTCATTTGAATATGTGACTTAGAAACCTTCATTTATACAGTGGAGCAACTTGACACAATTCCACTTTCAGTTGGTAGGCATGAAAATTTAATCCTCTTATACTAGTTAATGATAAGATGACTCCAGCACATGGTTTCATTATTTTTTAAGGTTATGTTTAAAACAAAAACATGAAGGTAAAAGAAAATTATTTAGAGAACTGGGGGCCCATTGAGACTACATTGAGGGACAGCCCCATACCTAGAGGACATGGGATTTTGATTTGAGAGATGCACACTTCCCAGTGTTTCCTCACATCTCAGCTTTGCAAGGGGTGGACTGACCCCAGCTCCAAGGAAAGAGAAGATAAAAAGTTTCTGCAACAATACACCATAGTGCAGCCTCTTTTACTAAGAAAGCAGCCTCATCAGTCAGCAGCTCTGAGGGAAGGGGGAAGGAGTGATGTGTGAGTCAGACAAGACCTGGGAGGCAAGGGCTGGCAGCATGGAGGGGCACCTGGGGCCATCTGCTACACTCAGTGTCAAAGGGGGAAGTTTGCTGTGCAGCTGCACAGGCCAGGTGGCTGTCTCTACTCACTACCCTAAAACCAAAGAACAGATGGATTTTTGCCTTGAGACAGTGGAGAGTCATCTGTTCTTTATTTTATATATGTATGTATATACACACACATATATGTATACATACACCCATATATTTTAAATTGCCATTACCATTTTTCTTAACTGAGCTGGCAGTGATACTTCTATTTGATCAACCCCGGAGGCCCTTGTTCATGTGCACTCAGCACCACACACTGCCCGGTGGCATCTCAGGCTGAAGCTCGCCCTTGTTAATACCACCCTCTGCCCCATGGCTTCCAGCAGGGGGTGGGACGGGAAAAGGGTTCAGTCTGTCCAAAGGTACCAGTACCGTGGGCTTCCCCAGCTTGAATTGAGGAGTGTCATCCTGGAGGCCCTGTGCTCAGAACTGCACCAGAATGCAGGAAGGACACAGCAGCTCCTGCCCTCCCCCTGGTAGCCTCCCACTTGCTGTTGATGCCCCGGCTTCAGGATTCTGCTCTCTTCACCCTGCTCAGACTGTTCTCTGGCTTCTGGCTGCTCTCTTCTTGCTCAGTCTCAGCTTTGACAGGTCCCCTCAACTTTATGTCCCCCTGCTGCTGGCAAATAAATAACACAGCTCCTACATGGAGGATCTTAAAGCACCTCTTTCATGTCCGTGGTCATGCTGGTCTTCTGCTGGAATGTTCTTCCTCCCTCTTTCCCATGTGCTAAAACAACCCCAAGAAGCCAACCTCTCTTTTCCCGTCCCACCCCCATGTTCCCATGAGGCCGTATTGTGTCAGAGTCTTCTTCACAGATGGCTGTAGCCTCCCACCCAACTGTGAGCTCCATGTCCTCCTCGGGACCAGCATAGTGTGTGGCACAAAGCCGCAGGTGCTCAGGAGGCGTTTTTGAATGAAGGAAATTCTGCCCCAGAAGGCCCTACCCTCCCAGCTATATCTAGGTCTCTCAAGCCAGGAGAAGGGAATCTAACCCTGTCTTTGTCTGTTGAATCATCTCTCCATCCAACACGCGGGCTCATTCCCTACACTTACCTTCAACAGGAGATTTCAAGGATCTATTTATCTTCATTTTTTCATAAATAAATGGTGGTGATGATGGTGATGAAAGTGACCACTGTAATAACAATCCCATCCGTTCATATAGCATTTCATATTTTAGATAGTTTGAGTGTGAATTGCCTTATTTGATGCTATAGGGTTATTTTCTGCCTGTTTAATTTAAATAGATGGGAAGTTACCAATTATCCTGTCTTCACAGAGGAGGAATTATCTGAAGTCCAGGGAGGGTAAAGTAAATGACATGGTTCATACTATAAACCATGTGACTCGTTATTTCTGTTTTCTTGGAGATCACCCTGAGCCGTCATATTGGGAGTATGCTCTTAGCTTCTGTCACTTATTGTGGATTGCTTATTGGATCATTTCTTTGAGAGTGAGTCCAAACTTTTTCAAATATAATAATCATTCTTTTCTGCTTTAAAAACTTATGATGGAAATTTTGACACAAAACAAAGAAGTAAAGAGAAGAACATAATGAATCCTTATGTATTCATCACTTGGCTTGCTACCATTTGCCAAGCTAGTTTCATCTGTCTGCCTCTACCATCCTCAGCCATGTTTTCCTTTCTTTTTTTTTTTTGCGGTTTTTGGCAGGGGCTGGGTTTGAACCCGCCACCTCCGGCATATGTTGCCGGCACCCTACTCCTTGGAGCCACAGGCACCGCCCCCAGCCATGTTTTAATGTGATATCAAAACCATTATCCCAACTAACAAAATAACAATAATTCCATAATCTAATCTGGTGCTTAGAATGTGTTTAAATTTTCCCAGTTGACATCCCAACATCCCTTTCTGTTTGCCTGCGGATCCAATCAAGTCCATACAACGCCAGTGGTTTATAGGTCTCTTTCAACCTTCTTCCACTTTTAAAATTGCCTTTTTATGTTAGAGAAATAGGATCATTTCTCTAGTAGAATTTCCCATATTCTGGGTTTGGTTGACTGCATCTTTCTGGTAGCATTTGATATGTTTTTCAATCTTCGATTTTTCAGAAACACTTTTCAACATGAAACCCTTTGTAGATTTTCTTCTTTCTTTCTTTCTTTTTTTTTTTTTTTTTATAGCAAGCATTTTAGATTTTCTTCTTTCTCATGCCTGTCCCACAATCTGTGCGTATTGGTGGCTGCCTGTGTTTGTGTGTGTGTGCCCGCACGCACATGTGCTTACTGAGAAAATTCAGAATGACAAAAAGCCATGGTGAATTCAACAGGGTGATAATCTAAAATCGAATGTTATTGATCCCTATAGTATTACATAGTATATTTGAAAACAGCAGTGCAAAAACATACATCTTTCTTCTTCAGCCTTTGGACAATGTCTATGGTACAGAATGAGCTAGCAGTTTCTTAAGTCACTTATGCCCCCCTGCCAATCAGTAGCCACTGGCCTCAGAACAGGTTAGTAGCCACTATTATAAAATGACAATTACTGACGACAACTTAATATGCTGTTCCTTTTAGAGGTGGTTATAATTAACAGGAGAAAATGTTTCAAAACATAAGAGGGTCTTTGGTTTGGGTCCCTCCAGTAAGGATTATGGGATTCTTAGGATTTCCTAGCTGTTCTTTCTCTGTGATGAACTTAAGTAGTAGTGGTGTTAGAGCCTGCCGACCTGGGCTCATGAGAGCCTATTGTTAAATTTTCACCATATTGTGTATGAGTAGCTGGAAATAACACATTGTTGGAGTATTTATAGCAAGAAAATCAGTAAATACCATACGTATACTCCTGAGCCCCGGTCTTAATATATATTAACATATCAGTAGGTTTAAGCATTAAATAAGGGACTTATATGAAGGTGGTCTGAGGCATTTTCCTCCCTCTTTTCCATCACAGACACTTTTCAGCATCAAAATAAAATAAAATAATTTGTTTTCTTGTTGGCATGAGAGAAACCAAGAAGCTGGAACTTCCTTTTACAAACCTATCTCTATCCCTTACCCTGTCAAACCTATCAGAAAAGCCCTAACTTAGAAAAAGTTTATCTTTTCATCATTTCATAAGAGAGTTCTGTTTCCCAACTGGGGAACCCTGGCTCAGTTTGTCTGGTCTGCTAGGGATCAGCCCCCCTTGTAGTCAGCGAGAGACTCTCAGCTCGGGAGGTGACAGAGGGGACAAGACCAGGCTCTAGATTGGGGGTCAGAGATGGAACTGGCTTGACTTCAATCCATTCGCACAGCTTTCGGCTTGAGTTGTCTTGTTTGTGAAATGGGATGACAGCCATCTGGTGTGTTGTGCATGCCTAATGATGGAGTGCATGAAGAGTGCCTCCCGTCAGGCGGGAGGGGTTTGTTTCAGTAGTTCCTTTTACAGACAAGTGCTACAGAGACTTCACCCCATGACATAGGGTTCATCTACCTGGACCCGTGCCTGGAAAGATCCTCAAATAAGCACCCAGCCTAAGGTGAAAGTCAGGAGGAGCCCACTCGAGTGGACCTTCCAAACAAGTGTGTCTGAAATACTGCCACCTCAGGCCACGGGACAGCCAGAGCCTGGTCCTGTCACCTCCGGCTCAGCACGACCTCTGACAAGGCTCCACGTGCCAAGGAACTCCATGTCTAAGGAACTCCACATGCCACGAGCGCCATGTCATACAGTCAGTTTATTTATGTGCCTTTTTTAGAAAAGTGGGGGATAGGAAGGGGACACTGAGGAAAAGCGGTGCTAGAGAAGGGTCCTGAGAAGTTGCTCTGAACATTCTGAGAAGCCAGGCTGGAGTGTGTGACACGGGAAGCGGCGATGGGATTCATACTTTCCAGGTTGAGCCAGGCTGTTGTCCTTGTGTACCTGTGTGTGTGAGGGGGTGGGGGAGGCTTGTGGATCTCTTGCCAATATTTCTTGGAAAGTAGGGGTAAGGGGTCAGAAGTTTTGTTGGAAGGATATTGCAGGTAGGTAGGTGTTATTTGTTAGCATCGCACTGGTCCGAGGCTGTAACAGAGGGAGTTATTTTCTGACCTTTTTAACCAAGCAGTGGGTAGACTCATGACTTAGTTGGTGAGGGTTCCCTTCATCTGTTGGGACATAGTAAGCATCAGCCCTGCTGGTGTTCACTATGTCCCTTACATATCCATGGAACCAAACAACTGCTGTTCGGACTTATCATGAGGCATTTTGGAAAAGCCACAGGAGCAGCCCAGAACCACGGTGTGAAGAGACACCCTTTTTGAGGAAGAGTAAGGGAGTAGCCAGATGGCAAGAGGTGCTGTGGGCTTTGGTGACACAGGAGGTCAAATGATCTGCATGAGGCTGTTCTAAAGATCAAAATCATTAGAAGAAACCTATGGAGAGAAGCTCCATCTCCCCCCGGGATTCAGCACCAGTAATCAGAAGAAAGCTGGTGGATATGTTGCCACGGCTTTAGAAGCTACTTATTTATCCGGGCACATGCATTGTGCCACCTTTTGAAAAGCCAACAAGAAGAAATGTACATTCTAGAAATGGACTAATAGAAAAGATTTGTTTTTGCAAAACAGCTTGGGACTAAGGTCATTCTATAAAGGACATCTGGCTTTTCTTTTTAAATGGAAATTAGCAATTTATCTTAAGGAAGTTATTGAAAAGCCAGTTCATTTATTTGCATAACGATGAAATGTGCCAGAATTTTTCCTCTTCGCTATTATCGATGAATGGAGACATACAAAACCTCAGTAAAAGGACATAAAAGGCACCCAAGTGTTCTTTGGATCTTTTTTATGAACCAGTCAGCTTCACCAAATGAAACTGGCACTTCTATAAAAACACATTTTTGTACACATCTCATGTAATCAATAAATGCCTGTTTAAATGCATGCTAGGCAGCGCGCTGCTTCCGTCTTCTTGTGTGGGGTCTGCTTATTACGCTATCTTAACACACAGAAACAGATTTCTCCCTTCCCCCACATTCACATTAAACTACTCCATAAACAGAACATGGCCGCAGGAAATGGAATCAGGTCCTGAAAACTTATTGAATATGAAGGTTGAGGAAAGGGACAAGTCCCAGATACTATCCTCATTCCTGGCCTTAGCCTCCAGAAGGTCATTGACCAAGATAGAAAAACCCTCAGAACCCAATTGCCTTTTAAAGTTAAATCCCCTCAGCATGTGCCAAAACCTCCATGATTGCTTTGGTTTTTTTTTTTTTTTTTTTTTGCAGTTTTTGGCTAGGGCTGGTTTGAACCTGCCACCTCTGGCATGTGGGGCCACTGCCCTACTCCTTTGAGCCACAGACGCTGCTCTCCATGATTGCTTTTTAAGATTGCATATCAGACCGAGCTAAAATAATTGACTGAATATTTTCTAAAGCCCAGACATGATAGAAAGAACTGATCCCCAAAAATACTACGTAGTCTCAGATGAGAGTCCCTGATTGGGAATACGTCACATTGTATTCCGTCCTGCATTGTTTCTGGGAGAATTAAACTGGCCCCCATGTGGCTCCTCTGGGAAGGGACATCTGTAGCTTGTGTCTGGTTTCTTCCGGACTTCATCCCGTGTACCTTTTTTTCCTACTGATGTTAATCAGTACCCTTTTGTAGTCATGAATTGTAAACCTGAATATAACTGCTTTCTGAATCCTATGAGCTTTTGTAGTGTTTTGTTAAGACTGAGGGTGGTCTTGGGGTTGCAATAGCTGTAGATATTGAACGTTGCAATATATTCTTTACGTTTATCATGAGCAAACAGATTTGGTTCTAGTTTGGCCGTGTCAGCAAAGAAAGGATGAAACCATTGGAGATTCCAGGAACAGACTCTTCAAAATTCTTTTGACTGCATTCAGGAGTAGATCCTAACACAGACCTCATTTTGGCTTGCACCTCCTCCTTGTGAATGACCTTGAGTCAGAAGTAGGAAATTTGACATGTAAGAAAAGATTAGAAAGGGCAACAGCTCCACTGTCAGATCTCTAAATTCTTGATAAACATTTTCAAAGAGCCTTAGGACAAAATCAGAATTAGTTAATGCCTCGTTCTCAAAGATAAAACAACTGGATACTCCCATCCTAGTCAATAAAATCAGGTAAAGGAGTATCTTATTTTAGGCACTTACAGATACTACGAGGAAAAAGGAACAATTGCCATCTGCTAGCTGAGAAACTGAAAGAAAATATAATAAGAACACGAACAATAGTTCCAAGCATCAGGTTCCCTTTGAATATCTCCAAAAGGGTTTCCCATTATCCTCTACATTGGCTTTGAATATGATTATTGTGGCTCGGCGCCTGTGGCTTAACGGGCTAAGGCGCCAGCCACGTACACCTGAGCTGGCGGGTTTGAATCCAGCCCCAGCCCGCCAAACAACAATGACAGCTACAACCAAAAAAATGGCTGAGCGTTGTGGCAGGCGCCTGTAGTTCCAGCTACTTGGGAGGCAGAGGCAAGAGACTCGCTTGAGCCCAGGAATTAGAGGTTGCTGTGAGCTGTGATGCCACAGCACTCTATCCAGGGTGACAGC
>CAUYRH010182455.1:0-18408 GCA_963574655.1 Perodicticus potto
TTCTATGAAGTTCCTTGTCTGAAGGAGACTGGCAGCATTACTATTTATAGTTATACTGCTAATTAGCCTTCAACTATTTGTATAGCACATAAGAAATAACACTGCTCACATATAAAGAGAGCAGGTCAATGAAATGTGCACTATTCTGTGTTTTCTTGATGTTATACGTAAGCTCTACGGGCATTTAATCCATTTAAGCATCATTTTTATTTTGTAGACATGGGTATAAAAGTGATAACATAGACTACATGCAAACCATTTTTAAATTATACACTGTTACAAGATATTTTACATTATAATTATTCTTTAAAGATTGCTTCCTGGTTTAATAGCTCTTGCTTGGAAACCTCAGACTTAAAACAGAAGTTGACATGTATCTTCTGTAAAATTCTTATGTTTCCTTTTTCAATGAGCTATATATAGCCTCCCAAAATAAAGAAAATCTGGCATCGTGTGCAGGGCCCAGTGGCTTTGGTCAAGCGGTTCATCTGGAGTACAGAATTTGTAGTGAATAAAGTCAATCTTATTGTTTTTACTTGTATTGATATATATTTTCTGATGAATATTTTTTATTTTTTATTTATTTTGGTTTATTTTGAGACAGAGTCTCACTTTGTCACCCTGGGTAAAGTGTTGTGGCATCATAGTTTACAGCAACCTCAAACTCTTGGGATTGAGAAATCAACTTGCCTCAGCTTCCCAAGTAGCTGGGACTACAGGATTCCAACATCACACCCTGCTAGTTTTTCTGGTTTTAGCAGAGACGGAGTCTCCCTCTTGTTCAAGTTGCTGATAACATTTTTTTTTAATTTCAGAATATTATGGAGGTACAAATCTTTTGGTTTCATGAATTACTTTTTTGAGTTTGAGTCAAATTGTAAGTGTGCCCATCACCCAATTAGTATGCATCATACTTGTTAGGTGTTAATTTACACCTTCCCTTTGGTCCCCTCCCACCTGCTTGTTTTCCATTGAGTTTTACTACCAGATGTGCCTGTGAGTTGAATGATTAATTCCAATTTAATAGTGAGTACATGTGGTGTTTGTTTTTTCCATTCTTGGGATACTTTACTTAGAAGAATGGTCTCCTATTCAGGTTGATATAGAAGTTTCACCATTTTTGTATGGGCTGAGTAGTTCTCCATAGGACACATATGCTATATTTTATTAATCCACTTGTGTATTGATGGGCTCTTGGGTTGATTTCACATCTTTGAGATTGGATATTTTATATTACAACTATTATTCTTACTTCAAAGATTGCTTCCTGGTTTAATAGCTCTGCTATTATTGTGCTGCAATAATCATTTAAGTACATGTGTCTTTTTGATAAAAGTGGCTTTTTCCCCTTTGGGTAAATACTCAATAGTGACGTTTGTAGATCAAATGATATGTCTACTTTTAGGTCTGTGAGGTATTTCCATAGGACTTTCTACAGACACTGTACTGATTTGCTGTCCTCCCTATGGTGTCCTCTCTGCTTCCACACCACTATCTCTTGCTTTGGTATCTCTTTGATAAACCATTCCCACTGGTGTTAGGTGATACCTCACTGTAGTTTTGATGATTCCCTGATGATTAGAGATGTCAAGCACTTAAAAACATTTTTAAAAGTAATTTATAACTTTCAAAATGCTTTTATGACATACATATATACAGACACAGAATATACATATTAGGGAAAAGTTATAAAACATCACAGTTGAGAATTGGCTGGCTATATGCTTTAGATGGCCATGTCACTTGTAAAGTGCCTAGGATTTATCTGTCATACGTATTGCTTTCTAAATCATAGTAAATGAGGCAAAACTTTAAATAATGTTACTGATCCACTAATCCCATTAAACTTTTTAAGGTAGTATGTCAAGATCTGTTGCATAATAAACACCAGTCACAGCTAAGGAGATATTGCTGAGTTAAAAAGAAACAAACAAACACATTTGCTGTTCACTTTTCGTAGTCTTTCTCTTTAACAAATCGATTTATCTTCTTCCAGTATAATCCATTCCACGGAATCAGGGTGCATTAGTTTCAAGCAGTTTACAATGTCAGTAGGAGAGTTAGCAGAAAGAAAACACCCACACCAACATGTGCTTAAAACCGATTTCTTTAATAACTAATACTGAAAGTGTAATGGATTATACAGCATAATAAGGCAGAAAACCAATAGTTTAAAATAAATTCTCGACTAAAAAAAAGTCTTAAAAAGAGCTGTCTTTCTGTTGAAATGCTTTGAGAGTTGCTTTAATTAAAAAGAGCTGTCTTTGTGTTGAAATGCTTTGAAAGTTGCTTTGATTTCGTAAATATTTTTCCTTTAACCCTCACATTATTTGGAGCTACCATCATGGTCATCTCATTTTTCTTTAACCTTGAGACTTCTGAACTGATAAGCCTTCTTGCTTGCTGTTTCTTCATGCTCAGAATCCCTTCTTCACCTCCTTTGCAACCTAGCTACTTCTCTTTTTCTCTCAATCAACTAGCTGCTTACTTGGTCACAAAAGATTCCTTCAAACCAGAGGCTATGATCAATTTTCTATTATTTTTCTCTTTGATCTATGCAGAGGTCTAATTTATTTTCTTTCCACTTCTTTTCAATTGTCAGCTCACTTAGCGTCCTCAGCACTATGCTATCCTCACACTCTGACCATCTTTTGATATACCCCATCTATGCTTCTGGACTGGTATCTACTCCTCAAATACATACCTCCACCAAAAACCAATTTTCAAAGCAGTTTATGAAAGTCTATATGCCCTTCCTTCAGGATTTGAGTCATCATTTTTTCCCCCTGTTTGACAATCATTTATTACATTTCTAAAATGGTTCTAGGAATGTGTTATCAGATAGAAAATACAAAGATGAAAGTTGCCATAAAAGAGATTCATTATCAAATGACCACCTATCTAACTATATAGTTTCCAAATCTAAATATATTATCCTTACCTGTTACCTGAGTACCAAGGTACTGCATCCCTGGGCATGACTGTTATGAATTCACATTTGAAAATATGCTTAAATACTGGCTGCGGTGGCTCATGCCTGTAATCCTAGCACTCAGAGAGGCTGAGGCTAGTGGAGTGACCTGAGCTCACAGGTCGGAGACCATCTTGAACAAGAACGAGACCTTATCTCTAAAAATAGCCGGCTTTGTGGCAGCTGCCTGCAGTCCCAGCTACTTGGGAGGCTGAGGCAAGAGACTTATTTGAGCCCAACAGTTGGAGGTTGCTGTGAGCTATGGAGATCATAGCACTCTACCAAGGATGACAAAGTGAGACTCTGTCTCAAAAAAAAAAAAAGCTTTAAAATGAACTTGTCCTCCTTTTTTCCAATTTGCCTAATCTTTTGAACATTTCTATTCTCTCTGAAATGGCACGCCACCCCTATCACTCCAGTCTAACACATTGGAATCATCTTTGACTATTTCTTCTCACATTACCAACAAACATGGTTAGTATGCCCTATTAACTATTTCTGAACCACAATTGTTGGCATCTCTTTCTTCCTTTCCAATATTAGTACCACTGTTCTATTCAGATTCCCTCACACCAAGGCAGATAAATTAAACCATCTTGTGATATCCAATTATTATACCCTACTGTTCACACCCATACCCACCAACCCATTTTATTCTTTCTTACTAGTGTCATTTAGATAAATGCTAATTATAATTATATTCAAATCCTCTCCCCTGCTTAATGAATTATAAATTTGGGAGGCCCTCTACCAGCTAGCTCCAGTCTTCTTTCCCATCCCTGTTTCCAAAGCTTACTTTACATAAATTTGAAACTCTCATAGATGGTATTCTAAATCCTATGAGTAAATTTCCAGTCACAGGTCCTTTTCATATGCAAATACCCATATTTAAAATATTCCTTCTTCTCTCTGCTTTATTCATCCTACTGTTTTGCCAAGATATTATCTACTTGCCTTTTTCCAACTAGTATATCGTTTTTGGTAACTTGTAGATCACTTACTCCATTACATTCCAGCCCTTTATTCTTTCCCATAATTGAAGTCATGCATCACTTACTAACTTGCCCATTTATTTGACACAGCATCCATACATTCTCAGTTCTTATATTTCTGCCATTAAATGTGAAATATAGAAAATCTGGAATATGCGATAGATGAGAAGGAACATAAAGTAATGGCCCAGCTTCTCAGAAATAAATGCATCAACATTTTTAGGCATTGTCTTCAAATTTTCTGTTTTGTTTAACTCTACTATGCTTTCAAACAATGTTCGTATGAGTCCTTCTCCAATTGGGTTGTAAGATCCTCAAATGCTGTTCTGAGTTTGATTTCCTTTATTTCCTTAGTGTCTGATATCTAGAAGGCACTTGATAAGAATATTGAATATTGAAAGATATTTACACACATAACCAAAATTAAAATTACATATTTATTTGTGTGTATAGATGAAAGTTGGTGACAGTGAACCACATGTCATGATGGCAAAGGTATAGCAACTTTTTCAATACTGCCTACCTAACACCTACTACAGTATCTGCAATCATAGAAATTTGTTGACTAAAGGAATATATTCAAATCATGGTTTAGGGGCCATTACTATAGGGTACTTGTGTGGAAAACTCTTGTTATTCCTTCATATACAGATAATTATATCTTATATTGTCTTTAAAAGGATATTTGTAGTTGATATAGTCTGTAGTCAATGTAATTTTTTTTTTTTTATTGTTGGGGATTCATTGAGGATACAAGAAACCATGTTACACTGGTTGCATTTGTTGGGTAAAGTCCCTCTTAAATTTGTGTTTTGCCCCCAAAAGATGTGACACACACCAAGGCCCCAAGACCCCACCCCCCTCGCTCCTTCCCTCTCTCTGCTCTTCCTTTCCCCACCCCTGTTGCAGACAATATTTTGATTATGAGAGTAAAAGAAGAAAAGAAGAATTTCTATTTCAGTAACTTTAACTTTCAAAATAAGACTCTCAAAGGGAAAATGTATTAATTAGGCATTGGAGGAATGTGATTGATTGCATATAATTCATCAACAGAAATATATCGATATATCAACAAATATATCAACAAAATAAAACTCTCAAAGGGAAAATGTATTAATTAGGCATTGGGGGGATGTGATTGATTGCATATAATTCATCAATAGAAATATATCAACAGAAATATATCAACAGTGTATAAATAAACTATAACAAAAAGGAATATTTTCACCAGTCATGTGTAATCCTCTAGACTTAAGACCCTTAGATGAAAGAGCCCATGTGGAGACTCCCGAGTGAGTTCTTCAGTTCTTTCCCCCTTCCAGAAGCTCTGGAGCTTTTTACTTTTTCTGTATTCCTTTCTAACTTCTAATAAAAGAGGAATATTTTTGTTACATTTAATTCAAAGCAGTTGGAATGTGTATGAGATAGAAGAAATTAATACTGAGCAGAAGCATAACCTATCCCTTGTGTTAACAAGCCTTCCTATGGTCCTCATTGGCCCAGACTATGCAATAGTAAGTCACCCAGACTTCTATTCAGCCTGCTCATCTCCTCCAAGAGAATGACCATAGCCCAGGACAAGATCCGTCACTGAGCTGCAGTTGGGGGGAACAACACTGAGTGTGGAGCACAATGGGTTAATGCTCTATAAGTTTTACTTTCTCATGGTCATTTATTCAATCCACTCCTGGTGGCCAGTACCCCTTGGAATCTGTGTTTTGGATTCTTTTTTTCCTCTTTATTGCTGGTGGAAGGACATTGCAGAAACTGCTTTGCCTTTATTTAAAACCTTAAGCCAGAGGTGTCTGGCCTGTGGCTGCAGCTGCATGCTTATTTTGTGAAGACCTTTTTGCTTCTCTTTGGTGTGGGTACACAGGCTTTTTTTTTTTTTTTTTTTTTTGCTAATCAGCTTTCATTAGTGTTTGGTTATTTAATGTGTAGCCCAAGACAACTCTTCTTCTTCCAATGTTTTGCAGAGGGGAAAAAAAGGTTGGACACCTTTACATTTAACGCCTTCCACACTGGGTGAATTGAGACTTCAGTACACAGGGAAGTACCCTACAGTGTTAGGATAAATTCAGGCACCAAGGCCAGCCGTTCTTCCCATTATTCCATTGGCTGGACGCTATCACGCTGTCTTCCCCTTCCAGTTACCCTGTGTCTCTGTGTCCACCTATGGCCATGATAGTTGGGATTTAATTTAGGTATTCAGATTCTAGAGAGCTCGACATTTCTCACTCTCCACTAGAGAAAAGAATATTATGAGGCACTAGTGGGATGAGAGCAGCGTGTGTAGGAAAACAGATGTCTGACTTCATCAGGCTTATTCGTGTGGGTGTCTGGGTGCAGGTAATTGCACCTGTCAAAGAGGCTTGAAAACTGCTTATTATTTGATGCACACACCTCAGAACAGTGACGATCAGCAAAGAATATTTGCTTTCCCAGAATGATAGCAGTAGCAGCAACAATAACAGAAAACCAACCTACCACAGCATCAAACTATTGTTAAGCAGCTTCTAAATCAGTGTACTTCAAACATTGTGATTACATATGTTATATAAAAGTAATGTGAATTTTGGTCATGGCCACACTTTCTGGAACAATTAATTATAAAGCCAGGATGCTCATAGGCAGAACAGGGCTGAACCTTGTCAGTGTAAAAGAAGGCATACTCAAAAATTATTTGAAAAGGTTTATTCTGAGCCAAATTTGCGGACCATGGCCTGAAGCCACACCCAAGAAGCCTTAAGCAAGTGGACTCGCAGTGGTGACATTACAGTTTGGTTTTATACTTTTCAGAGAGACAGGAATTATAGGTAAAATCATAAATCAATGTGAGGAAAGCATACATTGGTTTGGCCCCAAATGGTAGGACACCTCAAAGCAGGAGGGCTTACAGCTTATTGGGAGGTTTAAACATGCTTCAGTTGGCTCAGCACCTGTAGCTCAGTGGCTAGGGTACCAGCCACATACACCGGAGCTGGCGGGTTTGAATCCAGCCTGGGCGCACCAAACAACATTGACAACTACAACCAAAAAATAGCCGGGTGTTGTGGTGGGCACCTGTAGTCCTAGCTACTTGGGAGGCTGAGGCAAGAGAACTGCTTAAGTCCAAGAGCGGGAAGTGGCTGTGAGCTGTGATGTCATAGCACTCTACCGAGGGTGACATAGTGAGACTCTGTCTTAAAAAAAAAAAAAAAAAAGATGCTTCAGTTGACAGTTGGCAGAAAGAGTTAGGTTTTGTCCAATAGACCAGTAGTTAGCCACAAGGAATGCTTGAGTTAATATAAGGCTCTGTTAATTAGAGACCAACGGGACCTATCCCAGACTCAGGTGGTTTGCTCTGTATTGAGGACCTGCAGGTATGTCTTGCACAGCCTTAGGCCTGTTAATGAGTCTTGCAGAACATCTCTAAACAGAAGGGAGACGTGACGACCCGTGTCTGACCATTCTCATGGCTAGCAGCTCAGTTTTAGGGGATCCCCTTTGCTAAGAGGGGGTTCAGCCAGTTAGTTACTTCCCTGGGGAGCCTTAAGATTTTATTTTAGTTGATGGCCTTATCTTAACCTGACTCCTTCATTTTTCAGGGGGAAGAGATCAAACCAAACCTAGATAATTAGTCAGTGAAATAACTAATATTACACCCTATTTCTTGTTTCTGTAAGTTCCAGTGGTAAACTTCCTACACCAAAAAGCTTTTTTTGCCCCTCTAAACACCAGTGATATTTCTCATTTAAATAACACAGAAATTTAGGGACACAATAAAAATATCACAACTTTTAAATGTTAATGTGGGTGTTACTATGTGTACATGTGTATAACTGATCTATTATTATCTTTAGTCAGTGTTCAATTTTATATCCTAAATGTAAATCAGGTTTACCCAGTTTGTATTGTGGCACAGGAAACAAGTAAATTACCTCAGAAACAGAGGTATTTTGGTTTTTGGTATTTAAAAACATCTCTGTCTCTCTCTGTCCCCTCTCTTCCCTCCCCCCACATACACGCACATACACAAACCAGCTTGTTGTTGGCTGAAATTAATCCTCATTTTAATTTTCCAGGTCATTGAATATTTGTCTATACCCTCCTATTACTTCCTATTGATTAAAACCTTCTTCCTCTGGTAGAATATTACTTCAGTTTTCAGCATGCTTATGATTTGAATTCAGCCAGCATTTAAGTGCAGAGGTCTGAGGAAACTTGAGCATTGTACAAATGGGATGTATTGGTAAAACTGGGGGGTAAATTCTGTGATAAGAGAAGGGGAGACACCCACCCCCATTTTCTCAGCCACAGTAACAGGTAATCGTTCCCCAAATTGCATTCCAAGGGGAGAGAGCTCTAACTAATTGCTGAGCTTTTATTTTGCTAAAAATTAGGAAGGCCTGAGTTCTTCTGTATTATAGAAGGGATTTGTACTACGTGGGAGGCCAAAGACAGGAAAGAGAAAGAGCGGTTTACTCATTTAAAGAACTTTAAGGAAGAAAGAATAGATATGTCTGAGAAGGGATTTAATTAAATTTCTGCTATGGCTAGACCTTCTCTTACACATCTTCCCATAAAATAAATCTTCAATCCAATATCAATTTTTCAATGTGTTAAGAGGCTGGAGTTTTTTTGAGTTGTTCCAAGGGCTGCCTAGCTTCACAGTAAGTGGGGGGACAGGAAGAGAGACAGTCCATGTTTGCTCTCTATCTGCGTGTGCTTGTGCACGTGTATGTGTGTATACACGTATGTATGTGCAATGACCTGGAAAGACCTACAAAGATGGCTTCTAGATATTGGCCAACCTTGAAAATCAGAGGACTTGTAACTTCTAGGTAGTGTCCCAAAGCCATTGTCTGCCCTTAGTAAATAAGGACATATAGGGCCCTTTGGAGCACATACTTTGTGTGGCTAATGTGAACTAAAAATAAAATCCTAAGCCACACAGCCAACTAAATGGACCCTCTCCTGGCCAAGGGGACTGCAAAAAACCTTAAAAATGAGTTCCATAAAGGGAAGGGAGGTTCCACTCACCTGGTTATACCCTCTCCCTTTTGACATTTAGATACAACAATTGACCAAACCTTAATATTAAAACAGAGATCTTAAGACTGTCCATAGAAACTCTTCCATAACAATAAGATACTTAATGATTAAGGGGACCTAATGCCACATAGGGCAAAGGTTAAATCACACTTGCAGGCCATCAATTTGCCTGGCAGATCACTTGTGTTGGTATGTTGTGGTTTGTTTCTGATTAACAGACTTCCTTAACTTGAAACATTCCCAGCCTTTAGACAAAGCTTTATTTCTTCTTCTTCTTCTCCTTCTCCTTCTCCTTGTGAGACAGAGTCTTACTATGTTGCCCTCGGTAGAGTGCTGTGGCGTCACAGCTCACAGCAACCTCCAACTCTTGGGCTTACGCAATTCTCTTGCCTCAGCCTCCCAAGTAGCTGGGACTACAGGCGCCTGCAACAATGCCTGGCTATTTTTGGTTGCAGTTGTCATTGTTGTTTAGCTGGCCCAGGCCAGGTTTGAAACTGCCAGCCTTTGGTGTACGTGGCTGGCGCCGTAACCACTATGCTACAGGTGCCGAGCCAAAGCTTTATTTCTTTAACCACTAACAAATCAAACAATATTTGAACCTAACCTATAAGGGCCCCCCAACCTCCTTTGAAATATCCAGCCCTTTTGAGCCAAACCAGCATATACCTTCCATGTACTGATTTATGACTTTATATGCAATTCTCGTGTCCCTAAAATGTATAAAAGAAAACCATAACCCAGTTGCCTGGAGACCACTTACCTAAGAATTCTTGAGTGCAGCTTCCCAAGTTGAGGTCTCACACATCGGCTCAGAATAAAACTCTTGAAATCATTTTACAGAGTTTGTTTTTTTCTGTTAACACTAGGATAGATGAGAAAATAGTAGCCACATTTTTAACTATTTTGATGCCATATTCACACTTTTAACCCTACTTCACTCTATCCCCTTTATTAGGACTTTGATAAGTTTGTTTTCTGCATTCTGAGCATGACTTTCTAAAAAAATTAATTATTAACATTATTATTTTATTTTATTAGTTTTTAGAGACAAAGTCTCACTTTGTCTCCCTCAGTAGAGTGCCGTGGTGTCACAGCTCACAGCAATGTCCAACTCTTGGGCTTATGCAATTCTCTTGCCTCAGTCTCCCAAGCAGCTGGGACTACAGGCGCCTGCCACAACGCCCAGCTATTTTTTGTTGCAGCTTGGCCAGGGCCGGGTTTGAACTCACCACTCTCGGTATATGGGGCCGGCGCCCTACTTACTGAGCCACAGGCACCACCAAATTAATTATTTTTAAGTTGACAGATTTATATATACTTGTGGTATACAACATCTTATTTTGATACATGTATAGCTGTAGAATAGCTAAATCAAACTAATTAATGCCTGCATTACGTCACATACTCATCATTTTTGTAGTGAGCACACTTAAAATCTACTCTTAGAAATTTTCAGATATACAATATATTAGCCATGCCTGCCCTGATGTACAGATCTCTTGAACTTACTCTTTCTCATTGATATTTTGTATTTTTCGACTAACATCTCCCCAACACCTCCCTGGCAACCACCATTCTACTTTCTGCTTCTATATGAGTTCAATGTTTTTAGATTTGAAATATAAATAAGATCGTGTGACGAAGATATACATCTTTCTTTACCTAGCTTATTTCATGTAACATCATTTCCTATAGGTTTATTCACTTTGTCACAGATCATACGATTTCCTTCATTTTTAAGGTGGAATAAGATTGCATTGTGAGCACATACACAAGCACACATGAGGTCTGACAAGTTTATGAACTCATCCTATAAAAAGTGCTAGATACCTTATTACTGAATATCACTATGGTCACTTTTCCCATAAACTTGGACTAGCATGTCCTTGATTTCACTTCCACTTTTGCCAAGTTTAACAAGGAATTGAATGTTTGTTCATTGCTCTAATTGAAGGTCCAACATTCTTGTGATGGCCTGCAAAACAATGCAAAACATACAACAACAATAAGGAACACCACTTAACAAGATACTGCCGCACATCAGCACGAGCACAACCAAGGTTATGAAACTTGCCATGTGGTTTATACAGCGCTGCCAATTAAGATCATCAACTAAATTGCCAGTGACAAGTTCATGAACTTAATTGTCAGACCGTGTGTGTGTGTGTGTGTGTGTGTGTGTGTGTGTTTATTAGACCCTCCATAAATTACCACCTCACTATATTGACCACCTCCTTAAGTTGACCCAATTTCCATAGACTGGGTATGTACCACATACATGTATCAATATAGTAGGCCTAATTCCTTATGTTGACTACCTTTGTATGTTGACTAGTTTCTTACAGTCCCTTGGTTGCTACTACACACACACACACACACATGTAGATATAATATATACACACAGTGAATATGAGAGCACAGATATTACATTGACATGTTGATTCCATATCCTGTGAACATATACCCAGCAGAAGGATTGCTGGGTCATATCATACTTCTCTCTGTAATATTTTAAGGAACTTCCTTACTATTTTCCACGATGGTTGTACTAAATTGCAGTCTACTAACAGAGGGCAAAGGTTCCTTTTTCTCCACATCCTCACCAACACTTGGTACCTTTTATCTTTCTGATAATACCCATTCTAACAGGTGTGAGGTGATATCTCATTTTAATTTGCATTTATCTGATGATTAGTGATGTTTAATGTCTTTTCATATATTTGTAGTATGTTGGCCAATTTGTATGACTTGTTTTGAAGAAAAATGTCTACTCAGGTCCATTGCAATTTTTTAAATCAGGTTTTTTGTTTTCTTACTATTGAGTTGTTTGAGTTCCTTATATATTTTTCACATTAATCTTTTATAGTATGTATGATTTGCAAATATTTTCTCTCATTATGAAGGCTGTCTTTTTGTTGGTTATTTCCTTTGCTATGCAGAAGCATTTTAGTTTGATGCAAGTCTCTTTGTCTATTTTTGCTATTTTATGTTTTTGGCATCACATCAAAAAAAAAATAATCTGAACACTACTTTTGTGGAATACCAACCTTCTTAACATCACCACACAACTTCTTGGTAAAGCAAACTGAATTTATTGCTTATTACAGTAAGGGAAAAACACCATCTAGAGAGAGCTTTGTAATTCTCAGAGCAGGATGGGAAGGTTGATTTCATTAAGAATAAGAAGTGTGGCTTAAGGTGTGTCTTTCAATGAGGGGACTTGGTTCTCGGTAAGTTTTAAGTTTGCTTGCTGAGACTCTGGTGATAGTAAAAATACGCATGTTTTTAAAGCTTGAGCATATTTATTCATGCATTCAATTTTAAGAATCATGTTATCATGGGCAAACTTCTACCTCAAGAGTACAAACTCCCGATTGTGTGGAAATCTAACTATCAGGATCTATTGCTAGAAGGAACTTGGCTGAGTAGTCGCCCTTACATGGATCCTAGGGGTCTACTTGGATGATCTCTATGTAAGGGCCACCACTCAGCCAAGGTCCTTCTGGATCCCTTGGGTATAATTTCTATTGAAGCTATTTTCTAAAGACTCCACAGACTCAATTTGAGAACCTCTTGCCATCAGTGGGTGGGATGGTGTTCAGAAAGGTCTCCAGTGATTTGCATCTTATCATTAGGTCGGGCTTAGGGGATGATAAGTTATTTCAGTTGAAAGAAACCAGAAATAAAAGGAGCTGGAGAAAGAATTTTTACCCAGTAACAAAGTGTATTCATTATCCCAGGAGGAAAATTAAATACTTAGAAAGGACAAAATTTTAGGGAGAAACACATGTAATCAGGACATACCATTTTTACAGGGTTCTAAAAATCTACATATTTCTTCATTTATCCAATATTCGATAGCAATGGCTTGGGACTAACAGAAAGATTGAATCTCACCATGTTGGGGAAATAAAAAAGAGCCATCTTGTGTTTGAGAAATACAAGGCCATGAAATTGCATAGAATTTTGCTGTTGTAAATTCAGTGTAGGAAAGTAGGCTATGTCCTTGGACATAGTCCATTCAGTTTATAATTAGGATACTGAAAATGCAAAGAATAAAAAGTGGTGTTTGGGGTTAGTAAAAATATTTGGCACAATGGAAGGAAAAATCAAGGGATGTTAACTATGTGCTTTGTCTGTTAATGGACCTAAGAGAATCAGAAGTTATCCAGGGATTAGGAAATATCATTGTAAAATTCTACCTGAGTATTTAATTTGCTATTTTTGAAGACCTGTCAGTCAGGTTGCATTGGCAGAAAAAGTTTTCTCCAAGGTATGGAAATCAGAGCCATAGTTAACCTTCTGTGGCAGCTAGTCTGCAAAGATGTCTGCCATCAATTTCTTTCTTACCCTTTTGTGCATTCTATTACTTGCATGAAGAGCTGGAATCTAATTCACCTCCCCTTAAATATGGGGCATCTTAATGATTGTTGATTAATTATATTTAGCAAAAGTGCTGTTACTATTTTTCCAAGGTGAGGTCAAGAAAGTCTCAGTGGCTTCTTTCTAGGACTCTTAGAATTCTTCTTAAAATCCAGCCACCATTGGAGCCGACCAAGCCACAAGAACGGGCCATATGTGAGTCTTGTGATCAACAATCCCCTATGAGCTTCCAGCCAATAGCTAGTGCCAACTCCCTGCCAGGCGAGGGACCATCTCTTCATCCATCCTGGTCAAATAAGCAGAGAACTCTAGCCATCATTTGACTGAAGTATCAATAGTTATAGGAGAGAACTGCTAGCTGAACCAAATCAACCCTCAGAATCATGGCAGAAAATAATAAACTATTGCGTTAAGGCACAAATTTCATTGTTGTTTTTAACTAACAATAAAATAACTGGAGAACATCTCAATATATTACTTATGCAAATTTTTGTCAATTTGCAGTAGGTGGATTCTGAACAATTAGAATGAATTGATACTGGATATGCATACAACTAAAAACACAAAAATTTGTTATTATTCTTTCTTATATCTCCTCTGCATACCCCGTTTCCCTAGACAATACCATGCTCTGTGGTATGCAGCAATCAATTCAGACCTGGCAATATTATGTTTCCTTTTTTTGATATTCCTATTTTATGATGGAATTTTCACTGAAGATTATAAGCTGCTTCACTGATCACGTTTCATTTTGGGATCCTGATTGCATTGTCTAAATAATGTTGGTGATATCTTTGCATAATGAGTTTTTCTTACAGCTCCATGGAATGTGTACAGAGACAAAGTAAGAAATGTAGGGTGGGAGTAATCCATCTTAGCAGGTGTTAAAGAAGTGGCATTGGTTTTAGTTACATACCAGCTATTAACTGATGGTGAGGAGGTTCAACCAGAAACAAGCTCTCACATGGCCAGGAATGAGTAGAAAGATTACATTCTACAAATAGGAAAATACAAAAGCTCTTTGAATATTTCAGGATTAAGATGAAGGTGTAATTGTTTTGTTAGAATTTACTTTCTTTCTGTTTCCAAATGATTGACTTGACAATGAGTTCACAGTATGTCTCATAGAGTTACAAAAAAATTGTCAGTTGATAGCTCTGATATTATAGGTTATTATCTGGTGTACCCATTTATTCACCAGACTGGTAATCTTGGCTGGGCATATAGCAAAATCTGATTAAAGATGGGGAAAAGGGAGAGTTCAGTCACTTCTTGACATAGGTTGTAGTGTAGATGTGGCCAAACTTAATTCTGGAAATGTCCTAATACTTTGGGAACTTGGTAACAGGACTCTTATTACCTATGACATTTTTCCTGATGGCCAGTAAGAAACAATTCAAAGGATTCAAATAAAATTGGGCTAGGCTTTCTTCTTCTGTTGATAATATATCCTTTTCTCTAGGGGAGCAACCTTCCTCTAACAGCCCCAGGTCAACAATAAAGAGAACAAAATGTGGAGGGGGAAGCAATGGCACACAGTAACCTCTAGGAGAAGCTCAAGGCTTTCTCTCTCCATCTAATTGCACAGCTGTCCCTCACAACCACCTCCCCACAGCCTCTGTGTCCTCCCCAACCACCCTCCCATGGCTTCTCCAATTCCCAATCCCATGTGCCTTACACTTACGTTACCCAGTTACATATTATTTTTATGCTCACAATTTTGCTCATAAAACATTATCCTGTGTGGAAAATTATGGTCATCATTTTCAAATGCCAAAGAGCTATTTAAGTATCCACCATCATGGATTCTTTCTCTTATGAGAAATATGTATGTGCATATATGTGTGTATATATCTGTATCAGTGTATATGTGGGTGTATAATCTCTTTATGTATATTATGTAAATATTATACACCCACACATACACAGACACATATATATTCAAAATGTGTATGTCTGTATATACAACTAATTGTCAATAGAGACAAGTTTATATAATTCAAACGTGATATAAAGCTGTTGCTTATTAAACAAAGATGAAGGCATAAGTTTAGCTGAAAAGTCTCTTATTTTTAACCGAGGTGCCTTTAAAACAATTAGAGTCACTCAAGGTAGGTACTTAATAACTCAAAGGAAGTTGCAGATAATTCTGCAACTCCCTCCTTGCAGTCACTGCCTTGTCTACAAATAGTCTGAAAAATGATAGGGTCTGATGGATTTTCTTTTTTCCTTCTGACAAATAATGGAGCATTATGTTTCTATAATTATCCTGAAATGTTTTAGTGATACAACCCAGAATCATGTCAGAGTAGTTGAAAGCAGGTTTACAACAGAATTCCAAAATAGCAATGATCTTCTGGAGGAATTTGGCTATCCTTAGAAAAACAACAAATATTTAAAAGCTCTTATTTTAGTAGCTAAACTCAGATCATTTGGAGAACTTTAAGAAAAGGTAGCACATGTCTAAAACTGTCTTTACAAATTAATAAAGAGGTACAAGGTGAGAACTAGGGTGAGGGCCTCAAAACTCTATAAAGGAACAGGCCTAGCTAAAAATAACAATAATAGTCACTATGTGTAATTGCTACCCAGGAGTCACATACTGAGTAGTCATAAAGATTCTTAACTCTCTCTCTCTCCATAGATAATATCACCCTTTTGAAACCTAAAGGTAGTTTCTGAGATGTCTCCCAGGTCCTGCATTCCAGTAGATTGGCTGACCCACCCAGACCAGCAGCCCATGCCAAGAAACCGACTCAATAGGAATCGAGACCTCAGCAACTGAAGCATGATTTCTACAACCCTATAATTGTGCCCCAAGCCTAGCCAATTAGCAAACCTAATTGCCTAATCCTTAGCTGACCAAACAATCCTTAAAACTCTATCTTCTAAATTCTCAGAGAGGTTGATTTGAGAAATCCCCCCATCTCCCCATTTAGCATTATGCAGAGTTAAACTCTGCTGTGAACCCCACTTTCTCTCTGAATCAGTTTCCTCTTGGGCAGAAGGTAAATGAACCCAGTTGCATGGCAACACGTTCTACGTCCTATACATGACCAGATTCTTGACTAGCTAGCCCTCTGCAGGGCAGAGACGGTGGACTTTGCTGTTAGAAGTTTGGAATAAACATTTTGCAATTCTGAATTTTTATTTTGCCAATTTTTTGTGTCTGTGATGTGGAAAAACCTCCAACTCAGCATTTTCGATATATTTATCTGTAAATTACATATTTTATGATTGTATAGCTCATTGAATTTCAGAAAAAATATGTAAACATTATCTTATTAAATCTACAAATGCCTCGATTGAAGCAGCAATTATTATAACAAAAAAAGAGAACAAAGCTCAGAGAAGTTAGGGAAACTGTCTCAGTTCACTCACCCAAAGAGTCAGCGTTTGATTCTAGGGTTTCTAACTCTGAATCTAATGTTCTTTTCATTATAACTTTTTTTTTTCACCAACTACTCAATAATTGATGATGGAATATTTTGATACTTAAAGAAATGCATTATAGGGCAGTGCCTGTGGCTCAAGGGAGTTGGGTGCCGGCCCCATATGCTGGAGGTGGCAGGTTCAAACCTAGTCCTGGCCAAAAACTGCAAAAAAAAAAAAAAAAAAAAAAAAAAAAGAAAGAAAGAAAGAAAAGAAGTGCATTATAAAAATAAAAGTTAGTATTTTATTTATTTTTATATAGGTTACGCCATTTAGAGTCATAGTAATTGGACATACCCTCTCAGACGATATCTTTCTGATATTACTAGTAGTGATTCTTTGTAGGAATTATAAGAAATATGTAGGAACCTATGCAAACTACTCATTAAAACAGAGATCTTTATACTAAATTATAGAAAGTCATCCTCTATACAGTAGCAGAATCTCAGTTGTTTATTGGTGTTTGCAATGATGTTTGATATTGAACGTTGCTTACATTCCCAAAGCTTAAAATTGCTACTTAGTTGAATCGTAGTTGATAGGGTTATTAAGAGTTTACATCAGTTCTCGAGGTTTTTGAAGTTGAAGAGCAGGTTTCAGCATTAGCTTAACCTTTAAAAAGTGAGCAGAGGATATGTTCCTGCTCATGCGATAAGTGCTATGCTAAAATAACCCGAAAGTCTGTCGCTGGAAACATAGACAAATGCACAGCAGATTTAAGCAAACACTTTAAAAATATAGATCTGAGACTGCCAGATTGAAAAGGAATTTCTCAGGTGTTTGGGAAAAAAATAAGAGTAGCAGAAAACATTGAGAGAATGGTGTGAGGAGCTGGTGCAGATGGGGGGAAGGGATGAAAGTGGGGGTGGGTGGGCAGTAGTTGGAAGGGATGAAGATCAATAACCTACAACAGTGAGGCTTAATAGGGATAATTGTGGCCTGCAGAGAGAGACATTGACATTTTCTAGAAACATTGTTTTGTTTGCCATAAGTGTGGGCAACAAAACTTTTGATTCTAACTTTTATGATTTGTTCAACATGCCCAGGGCTGTACTCAGAGCTCGTTATTCTCCTCATTATTCCCCACTGGGCATTGGGTCTTATCTCACGAGTGGGAAATAACGAGGAGAATAATGGCATTAATGGCATTAATTAATGGTATTAATGGCATGCAATTGGAAGAATCTAGGAATTCTGCTAAATATCCTACAATACACAAGGAAACCCACACGAAACAAAGAAGCATGTGACCCAAAATGTCTACAGTACTCAAGTATCCTGGCCTAGACACTGGGGGTGTTATGCCTGCAGGGATAGCAAGCAAAGACGTTCGTCCAGAGGGGTGGATATTTAAAACTGAGTCCCCCCTCCAAAGGACATGCTTACTCCCTTACCACCTAACTTGAAGAAAGATCCAAGAAAGAATAAATAAATAAATAAAAATCAAAGGATTTTCCTGTATTCTTGTGCTATAATTGAAAGGGAGGGGAGGGGAGGGGGGAGGATGGGTGGAGGGAGGGCAATTAGTGGGATCACACCTACGGTGCATCTTAGTAGGGTACTGGTGAAACTTATTAAATGTAGAGTATCAATGTC
>CAUYRH010182463.1:0-16436 GCA_963574655.1 Perodicticus potto
GGCATCACAGCTCACAGCAACCTCCAATTCCTGGGCTCAAGCGAGTCTCTTGCCTCCGCCTCCCAAGTAGCTGGGACTACAGGCGCCCGCCACAACGCCTGGCCATTTTTTGGTTGCAGCCGTCATTGTTGTTTGGCGGGCCAGGGCTGGATTCGAACCGCCAGCTCAGGTGTATGTGGCTGGCGCCTTAGCCTGTCGAGCCACAGGCGCCGAGCCTAATTTGGTTTATTTTGCATCTGGTTTATCTGGGAAGCCCCACTTTACTTTTTGCCATACTTAGTTACAAACTCTAAGTCTACATCTAATGTTTAGTAACATTTGTGGGAAATGGAAACAGTTTGCTTTAAAAAAAAAGTTTAAGGCTCTTGGTTTCTTTTTGCTAAACTCTCAGAACCATTTCTACATTCCTAACATTCGCCTGGGTCAACTAATTTGTCGCACTTCTGCTCTTAAATAGCTTAAGACAAAGCACCTCACTCTCTCCATCTGCTAAGAGATGAGATTGTCTTAAGGTGCTTTTCCTGGGCAGACTTTCCCAGTCCGGGTCCTGGTTTTTGCTACTGCCTTCTTCTTCTTTTTTTGAGACAGAGTCTCACTTTGTTGCCCTCGGTAGAGCTGTAACGTCACAGCTCACAGCAACCTCAAATTCTTGGGCTCAAGCGATTCTCTTGCCTCAGCCTCCCAAGTAGCTGGGACTATAGGCGCCCGCCACAAGGCCCGGCTGTTTTTTGTTTGTTTGTTTTTTCTTGTAGTCGTTCTTGTTGTTTAGCAAGCCCAAGTCGGTTCGAACCCACCAGCCCCGGTGTACGTGGCCGGCGCCCTAAGCACTGAGCTACCGGCGTCGAGCCTGCTATTGGCTTCTGACTTTGTCCCTGGTATTTTACTCGATTTCCTCAAGTACAAAATCACAACTACGATCTAGATTATTGTCCCTTCACCAGCTGCCTCCCATGCCAAGTGGCCTCGGGAGCCAAGGGGCACCAGACCAAGTGGAGCTGCCCGGCAGGGGGCGGGTTTCTTGGCCTCCGGGACGCTCCCAGGGGACAGAGGAAGGTGTCTGAAGGCGAATCCAAGAAGGGGGACAGGTAGGTTGTGAGGTGCTCCCAGGGGACAGGGGAAGGAGGTGTCTGAAGGCGGATCCAAGACGGGGGACAGGTAGGTTGTAAAGTGGTTCAAGGGCGGAGAGCCGGCCGGGGTGTGTGTGGGAGGGGCAAAGCAGGCCCACGAATTGGGGTCACAAAGGGTTAACTGGGTTAGGGGTGCCCTGAAGGTAAGCCAACGGCACCCAGACAGAGGATTAAAGCCAGCAGTTACGCGATCAAATGGGGACAAGAGGATAACTGGCCGTGAAGTGGGGCCAACGGCCTGGGAGACCAGGTGGGAAAAGTTCAGGAAACCGCCAAGCTCAGAGAAGACCAGCGAAGCGTAGGTTAGAGCTGCTGGGGCCCGGCAGGAATCCTGAGATTCATTACCTGAATAAGCGCCTTCACCTCCAGGTCGAATTTGACAATCTCTTGGTTACATATCCGGACGTGGACATCTTGGGGAGCCGCCATGTTGGAGACGCCGGCTACGGGCAGCGGCGCTGCCCAAATTCAAAAGCGTTTTCGCATCGCCTTCTTTGCGTTCCCTGCCCGGTCTCGGGCCAGCGCCCTCTAGAGACCGGTGTAAATAGCAAGCGAGAGTCACTGAGCCGAGTTACAGGTACTTTCTCTGACAGGTGTGGAGAAATCAGCTTGTCTTCTTGGCTTGGTCCTAATAAAACGGAAAGAAAGAGAAGAGGAAATATCAAGAACGCTTAACAGTGGTCTCTTTCCATCTTCCACCTATCGCCATTCTAATGACAACATATTTTTTTGCATAGGAAAAATAAAAAAGGCTGAAAGAAAAGTATCAATTGAGATGTCTCTGCAAGGTGCAATTAATGATTGTTTCTTTAAACTCTTTTTGTATTTTTTATATTTTCTACAGTCAATATAAATTGTGGAGAAATAAAAGAGAAAATTATAAACTTGTTTTTCATGTGTGGAATTCTACACAGGTCACTAGAACACCTCCTGTAGTCCACACGTGGTCCAAGGGATCTTTCTAAAAGGCAGAATTCAGGCCTGTCGCAGTGGCTCAGGCGTTCCAGACCAGCCTGAACCAGAGCGAGACCCCATCTGTAAAAATAGCTGGGCCCTGTGGCAGGCGCCTATAGTCCCAGCTACTTGGGAGACTGGGGCAGGAAAATCACTTTGAGACCAATAATTTGAGATTGCTGTGAGTTGTGATGCCATGGCACTCTACTAGGGTGACAAAGTGAGACTATCTCAAAAATAAATAAATAAATGAAAGAATTGATCTAGTCATCACTCTGCTTACATCTTTTACATGGCTCCTGGATTGTTTTGTGTTTACAATTGGATTTATTAAATACCTAACTGTGACAATTTTGTTGTTGTTGTTAAGAGACAGAGTCTTACTTTATTGCCCTCAGTAGAGTGCTGTGACATCACAGCTCACAGCAACCTCCAACTCCTGGGCTTAGGTGATTCTCTTGCCTCAGCCTCCCAAGTAGCTGGGAATACAGGTGCCTGCCACAGCGCCTGGCCATTTTTTGGTTGCAATTTGACCAGAGCCAGGTTCGAACCCTCTACCCTTGGTATATGGGGCCGGCACCCTACCCACTGAGCCGCAGGCACCACCACTAACTGGGATAATTTTGATGGATTTATTTAGCTTTGATAAAAATGTCAGAGCAAACCCTCAACAAGTGGTGGCTCTTTCATTTTATTCCTATTAGTAAATAGTCCCAGTTACGTGGCTGGTCAAGGCTATCAGACCCTTCACCCTCATCTGCCCCCTTCCTGGATTCCTTAAGCTTTTTCCAGCTATGTAACCTTGCAATGTGGTGTTCCCTCCTCCTAGAATGCTTTGCCCATGCACCCCTATCCCATCTGCATTTGTTCAGGTCACTTCTGCAAGCACAGATTGGGAGGACCTGAATGCCTAGCTATAGCTTTCTTCATCTCTCTTAATCGTCACAACCACCCTTGAAATTGGTACTACCCTAGTTTTACAGATCAGAAGACAAGCTGAAAGTAAATTGAAACAAATCAAAACAAAGCAAACAACCCTACCTCAAAGTTACCTAACTTGAAAGTGAGAGCAGCTCAACTTAAAGCCACCTCCTCCCTCAAAAACCAAAATGGCCCCTTAGCTGCTTTGTACAAGCAGAGTTGTGTGCTCAACCATCTCTGTTCCCTCAGCACTCTGCACTTTTAAGGTATTCATCATTCCACTGCACCTAATAGAGAAAGGCTTCTGCTCAGGCTCCAATCCTGCCCTGGAGCCCACTTCACTTCTCCGTGCCTTAGTCTCCAGAGGGGCTAAGTGGTGATAATGGCATCTACTTCACACCGGCTGTTGGAGGATTAAATGAGGTAATACGTGAAAAGCACCAAGTACAGTCTGATAACATGGCATGTGCTAACAAAGCAATGCCTTCAGCTACTATATTGCTAACTAACATTTTGGGAAGCGTCAAGTGTCTGGTACGTAAGACTTAGGGAAAACGTCCTACGTACCAGGCACTTTGCACTAAGTTCTTTCAGTGTGTCATCCCACTTAACTCTCACAACTCTCTGAAGTAAAAAACAAGGCAGAGAGGAACAATGACTTGCATAGAGCAAATGGTGTTGTCAAGTCAAAGGATGGATGCACCTTAAAATTCTGACATACTACAAGAATTTACCTTCCCACCAGCAACATGGTACAAATTCCTCTTTCCCATGACCGCACTAATAGTGTGTTAACATATTTGGATTTTTGCTCATCTGAATAGGCGAAAAGTGCCTTCTTTTATTTTGCATTTCTTTCATCATGAATGAGGTCGAGGACCTCTTTCTATGTTTTAGAGCTATTCGCATTTACTTTATTATCTGCTTTTTTTTTTTTTTTTTTTTGTAGAGACAGAGTCTCACTTTATCGCCCTCGATAGAGTGCCGTGGCGTCACATAGCTCACAGCAACCTCCAACTCCTGGGCTTAGGCGATTCTCTTGCCTCAGCCTCCCGAGTAGCTGGGACTACAGGCGCCGACCACAACGCCCGGCTATTTTTTTGTTTTGCAGTTCAGCCGAGGCTGGGTTTGAACCCGCCACCTTTGGCATATGGGGCCGGCGCCCTACTCACTGAGCCACAGGCGCTGTCCCTCTGCTTACTTTTCTATCAGGATTTTTCTTATCAGTTTCCAGGAGTTCTTTATGTATTAGGCAGATTATCCCTTAGAGGTAAGTTGGCTTGTGTTGTTTTTGCCTTAAATAAGATTTAAACATTTTGGTTTTACATAAAATTTATCGATTTTCATTTCTGATTCCTGGATTTGCAGTCCAAGTTAGAAAGGCCTGCTCCACTTCCACAGACTTAAAGGAATTGCTCACATTTCCTTCTAATGTTTTTCACATTTAGGTCATTATCCATTTTGAAATATACAATGACTTATGGTGTGAGCTGTAGAGCCAACCTTACTTTTTCCAGGTTACCCAGTTGTTCCAATACTACTTACTGAAGTGTCCACCTTTTTCTTACTGAGTCTGGATGCCACATTTATCATACTAAATTGTGATATATATTTTGAGTCTTTGTACACTTCCTATTCTGTTTTATTGGTCTAATCATGCATCAAAATGGTACTATTTGAATTATTAGTTTTATAATGAGTTTTAATTATTAACCATCCGATTTATCACCCTCCCTCCCAGCATCTTCCAGCTATTATTTCCCCACCCCCACCCCGTGTAAACTTTTAAGAAAGTCTCTTGGTGGGCGGTGCCTGTGGTTCAGTGGGTAGGGCTCTGGCCCCATATACCAAGGGTGGCGGGTTTGAACCGGGCCGTCCAAACTGCAACAAATAATAGCTGGGCATTGTGGCGGGCACCTGTAGTCCCATCTACTCGGGAGGCTGAGGGCAAGAGAATTGCCTAAGCCCAGGAGTTGAAGGTTGCTGTTGAGTTGCGAAGCCACAGCACTCTACAGAGGAATAAAGTGAGATTCTGTGTCTTAAAAAACAACTCTCTTGGTATATTTTCTTAGGATATTATAACTTGTAACTGTTAGTTTTATGTTGAATGCTTCTGTTTAAGAACTTGGCATATTTTTACATTTATTCAAGTTTTCTTCTCAGAGGCTTACTGGTGATAATGTTTCTTCAAGGGTCCAGAATGTCAAGAACACAAGTCTGGGCCAGGCACAGTGTCTCACATCTGTAATCCTAGGCTAGTGGTTCTCAACCTAATGCTGTGACCCTTTAATACAGTTCCTTATGTTGTGGTGACCCCCAAACCATAAAATTATTTTCGTTGCTACTTCGTAACTGTAATTTTGCTACTGTTATGAATCATAATGTAAATATTTGATATTCAGGATGTATTTAGGCAACCCCTGTGAAAGGGTCGTTCGACCCCCAAAGGGGTTGCAACCCACAAGTTGAGAACTGCTCTCCTAGGCACTCTGGAAAACTGAGGCAGATTGCATGAGCCCAGGAGATTAAGACCAGCCTGGGCAAGAACAAGGCCCCATCTCTACAAAAAGTAGAAACACCAGCTGGGCACGGTGGTGCATGCCTGTAGTCTCAGTCTCAGGAGTCTGAGGCAGGAGGATCTCTTAGGTCCAGGAGTTTGAGGTTGCTGTGAACTATGATGATGCACTACTGTACTCTAGCTGGGGTGACAGAGCAAGACTCTGCTTCTAATTAAAAAAAGAACTCAAGTCTGTCAATTCTAACATACCCCACTAGATGTAGTACCAGTGTCCTTGAAAATACCTCAGGTATAACAACACCTAGAAGCCCTTCGCTATCAGTAACAGCTCTTGCGCTCTGCAATCCTGTTCACATGCAGCCCCTTCCCTTGTGCTGACCATGAGCTCCTGGAGCTCTCTTTCATCTCTCTATAGCCCCGCACCTGACTAAAGGAAGGAAGACATGCTCCTATGGTGGTCTTCACTCAGGTCCTCTGACTTAAGATTCTATGTACAGTGGCTCACACCTGTAGTCCTAGCACTCTGGGAGGCCAAGGAGGGTGACTGCTTGAGCTCCGGAGTTTGAGACCATCCTGACCAAAAGTAAGATCCTGTTTCTACTAAAAATAGAAAAAACTAAGGCATCATGGCGGGTGCCTGTAACCCCAGCTACCTGGGAGGCTGAGGCAAGAGGATTGCTTGAGCCCAAAAGTTTGAGGTTACTGTGAGCTATAATGATGCCATGGCACTCTACCCAGGGCAACAGAGTGAGACTCTGTCTTTAAAAAAAAAAAAAAAAGGCTCAGCGCTTGTAGCTCAATCGACTAAGGCTCCAGCCACGTACACCAGGGCTGGTGGGTTTGAATCCAGCTCGGGCCTGCCAAACAACGACAATTACAACCAAAAAATAGCCAGGCATTGTGGTGGGCGCCTGTAGTCCCAGCTACTTGGGAGGCTGAGGCAAGAGACTCGCTTAAGCCCAGAAGTTGGAGGCTGCTGTGAGCTGTGATGCCACCGCACTCTACCCAGGGTGACAGCTTAAAAAAAAAAAAGACTCAATGTGTAAGTCCAGCCTACCTTTGAGACTTACTTAGAATGATTAAATGCACAAACACATACAAATGTTTAAATCAGGAGAGACCCCAAATATTATATTTTCCCTAGAGAAATCACTTGCCCAAAAACTCAAAGAGAAATAAGCATAAACTATGAAGTCAAATGCTTCTATCAACAAATAATTCTATGTAATGGCTAAATTTCACTGAAATACTGAAAAATCAACCTAACGTGTTAAAACCATGTTGGTTCTTTGTATACTACCTACAGAGGGGCGGCACAACCAGCAGTTCACTACTTTCTGTGTTTTGAAAATTTCTTTGGAGCAGGCTGGCACAAATCCTGGCAAAGTTTAAGTGTTCAACCAATGTTTGCTAACTAAAGGAAAATGGTGGGTGCCTATCCAGGTAGTTAAGAGAAAATCAGCAGAGAAAGAAGGTCAAAAAAAACATGAGGCAAACAATTCAGAACCTTTTCATCATTTTTTTATTTTAAATTACAAAGGATGTTGCATACACTGATGAATCTGTATCTGACTAAAAGTGCTGAGGGGTTGGAAGGTGACAGAAAACAAAGGCAACATTTGCATTGCCTTTCCTCTGAAATGAAAAACTGCACAACTATTAACCAACATTTAATAGAATAATTTTTAAACAGCTCATGCGTCAACAAGATAAAATTCTTTCTAGACAAGAGACAAGACTGAATCCAATAAAAAGTGTCATACTCCAGTTGGGAGGGAGAAATAAACCCAAAACTACAGAATATTTATGATAGCATTACAAACAGGATCCTACGCAGCTATGCAAAAGAGGTTGCCACATCATATGAACAAATGCTTTGAATTCTTGCCCTTCCACTCTTCTCTTGTGACTTCTGTGCTGTCAGCCCCAGTATCACTGTTAACCGCAAATGCTAAGCTATAGGACAAATCCTAAGGAAAGAAGGTAAAAAAGCAGGCAGTGGAATACAGTGTCGTAAAAATGTGGTGGAAAGGCAGATACAGTACACACACACATTTCTGTTATTTGGTTCTGAAAAAAACAAAGGGCGAAGGGCAAGATACAGTAATCAGTCTTGCTCCTATCCACCCGGAATTTGATTAACTATACCATTGTGTTTACATCATTATGAAAGAGGCAAACCCAGTTCACCCAAAGTTGGCACACCGAAATACTCAGCCCCTGATGTTCTTCACCAGTCACCAAGTCTTCAGCTCCACGACACTATTTGGAAGTAATTTTAAGGTTCTATCCCCTCACAACTACTTCCAAACCTCTCTTTTCTAAACAAAAATGGCAATTTGGCATAGTTCAGTTTCTAGGTGTAATTTCTACAATTTCAGTCAGTTTATACTAAGCATGAGGACTATGTTTCAACACATAATCCCATATGCCTATGGAAGTGTATAACTCTCAGTAGTACATTTTCATCATCTTTTCCCAACATGCTTATTCCTTAAAACGAAACAACCATTCCTACAGTTCACATTCACTGTTACATCCCAATGTGTTTGAAATATTAAAAAAACATGGAGTCATCTTCTCATAATGCCCTTATTAAGATTACAAAGATTACAAAAGAATCCACAAGTATTACGGCACTGTGTGAGACTTATTTGTCATGATCCAAGGGAAGAACAAGACTGTAGTTCTGTGCAAAGTTGTGGAAATGGCCTCAGTTCCATGGGAAATGGTATTCCACAATAGACTTCACTAGAAGGATAATTGAAACCTTTTAACACTGAAAGCATAATTCAATGCATTCTCAAAATTCAAGTTTCAAGATTTGGAGAGATGCTAACATTCTGTTACATAATCTAGAAAATACTTGAACAGAATTTCAGGAAGACTATATAAAGAAAGGGAACATAACTTTTTGTTAATTCCTGCTGAAGGCAACTTGAATTCATTTCTTAGTACATTAACTAAATCTTAGCAGCTAAAAATTTTTTAATGTATGGAATAAAGAAAAGCACATCCATTCTTGACATTTTGGTGAATAAACTAACAGCTTTATTAATGAAGGCAAACATCAGATCATTGTATGAATATTATATATAAAAAAAGAAATCCAAACTAACAGCATTGTATTTTCAAAAGTACTATACTTCTTTTTCTTTTAAAGAGACTTGTCATCTGTTTTATAAAATGAACAAAATGGGTACTCTTCTCCTAAAAAATTCTGGAAAAATGAAATAGTCATTTCAAGCTAATGAACTGAACACATCTTTCTTTAAATGCAGACTATTGCTAGGAAGCAAATAAAGTCAAGCATCAGAAAGAAGATGTATGACAAATTCATGAAAGTCAGAGAAAAGGGATATAGTGAAATTACTGCTAATCTTTCCCCCTCATATTCAAAGACCATTCAAAAACTGGTCTTTCGTACAAATATAAAATAACTATAAAGAGAGGGAATTTACAACAATACCCATCTGAAATCCTTCATGATGCTTTTGTAATATTTCTGATTCTCTTACCAAAAAGGTCAAAGTCAAAGATTTAGGAAGTGGAAGGGAATGAAGACATTTAGTTTTAAATGTACAAGTAAGGCACAATATAAAGCCACATCATAATCTGTCATGAAGGATATAGGAAAGGACAAGAATTATACATGGTACAGCAGAACAAGCAATCATATTGACTGAAAAAGTGTGGCACCCAATTCAAAACTCAGACAAGATCTTTACAAGAGCAACTGGACAGCATGCTTTCATGTGGAGACAAACTCTATAAAGAATCCAGTGTATCTGAAACTAGTAAGAAAGTTTTTGTTTTTAAATCATAGTAGTACTAGAATCAAAGTTTATAATTGCTTTTGGAACAATGGGTTTATTTGAGGTGAATTTGCAATGCCTTTACTTAAAGTAAGAGTCTGGACTTCATTATGAGTTATCTGTATACCATGTATGAACACAGAAGACCTTTAGAGAGCTCTTCTCTAATGATCTTCACCCAAAAATACATGCCACAATTTTCAAAAACAGAACATGTACAATTGTTGGGGTTTTTACATTACCCTTGTAAGATTTGTTTGTGTGATACACTAAACGTATATATTTTAATGACAATAGAGGAAGCAGATTATTACTGGCATTAAAGTACAACCATTTCTAGACGGTTTTAAATGCCACAGAGTCCCCTGGTTAAAATGTAAAGCTGCACAGCTTGCCTATGTCATCTTTATGATAAAGTTAAAACAGCAAAAGGATTTAACTTTCACTCTACATTTTACTGCCAGGTTTTTATTTAGATCAAGTATCGCTGCAGCATTCTGACCAGCCCAGATTTAGCAGCAAATGGCAGGAATCATATAAAATGCAATTTTTTTTAACAAAGTGCTTTTCTAAGATATACATACATATATAAATAGGTATAAAATAAAGTGTCAACATTAAAAAGCTCAACTATTTAAAAGCTTTTAACTATTTAACTTAAGTAGTACATATAAAACACTGAAACGCAAGGATATGGAATCTACTAAACAGATTCAAGGTCTTTTTTTTTTTTGAAATGCAAGACCAAAAAATCAGATTCTGGTTTGCAGACAGGAGAAAAGTATCAAAAATCAGAATTCCTAACAGAGCAGCTACAAAGGTGCAATTATAAACCTTTATCTCTACCATGAGGTGATTTTCACCTGATTGCAAAACTGCCATATTTTGGAATACTTTTCAATTTATCAGACACACTCGTCAAGATTTCATATACTTCCATGTTGCAAACCTGTGCTTTGCCTTCTCCCACCTAAAAAGGAAAAACTTTGAACAATGAACTTACATTCTATTAAACTTTTAGATTTGAGCTTATCATCTGTTTAGTGTAAACGTACTAACCAGGTACATTTTCACCAAACACACAGAAAAATCTTGTGCATCACAGTTCAGCTAAGGTGTTAAGACAATCTTTCTCAGAGTTTCTTTTTCATGATGTCAAAGAAGCACACAAGCAACACTGTTCAAGGTCGTTATTGTGTGTTCTAGAATCAAACCTCCATAAGCTATAGTTCTCATGTGCTATAGCTTACAAATGGAGGGAGGAGAGGGGAAAAAAACAAAAGGAAACACATTGTATAAACAAAGTATAATTAAAGAATAAATTCTACAGAGGGTAATGGAGAAATAGATAATTTTCCCAGCAGCTAGGTCTGAAATTTTTGGTATTTTTTTTCGTTGCTAGACAGACACATTTTTCCTAAGTTTTTAAGCCACCAGTTTCCAGAGTTCAGAACACAAGATTTGGGAACTAAAACAGAAAGAGAGACAGGATGAAAAGGTTGATAATGCTGCCTTGACGTAAGAAATTTCTCATCAAGAGGTAAAGCTTGAACAGAGTTAAAACACTGACTAGTGAAGCTGTTTCATATGAGCAAAAAAGAGCACCTAAAAACTAAATGTGTTAATGTTTCTCAATTCTAGAAACTATAGAAGAATAAGTCACATGTAAGTCTGAAGAAGCTAGTTTGAAAATACCTGTACAAAAATATAAAAATCTATAAATTTTGTTTTCATTTTAAGTTTGTGTTGATCTTTGAAAATATTACATGCACAATAATACATCAATTGGAAAAGTGGCAACTAAAGAATTAGATATTCTTAGCTTTTCTCTTTCTTTACATATATATACATAATACAATAAAAATAATCTATTTTGGTTGTTTGGTGGAAGTATACTACAATAAGCTAAATAAACTTTTTAACTTTCAAAGTCAAAAACTATTTACCAATAGCTTACTAAAAAGAAATATATTAAAATTTCCTACAATGAGGGCAGAAATAAAGACAAACACCTAAATGGCCACCAACTTATCTACTATGGAAGCGAACTAGAGGAACAGCAAAATAATATTTCTATGTATGGATGCTCCTTCTGTAGATAATTGGACCCAAACAGAAATAAAATTCACAGTTCAGTAAGATCCCTAACCCTGACCTTTTAATTTTTTCTTTTTTTTCTCCTTTTTTTCATACATTCATACAGTATCATGTAAGCTGTGCAAAACTTTACTTAGACTGGCAGTTTGCCATATCAGTTGCATTTGTCTTTGGTACAAAAAATAAAACAATCGCAATAATGTGCAAGTATTTGTCTTCTTCCGGTCAAGTACCGAAATACGAGTTTTCTAGAGCCATCTTTTTTTTTTTGTTTGTTTTTTGTTTTGTTTTTTATACAATACACAGACTCTGTGGCATATATCTACATTTCAACATAGTCTTATATACATTCAAAAAATGTGAAAAAGAGTTGGAACAAAAAAACATTTAAACCCCATAATTTTTCCATCTATGTATCTTATTTTTCCTCATAAGGGTTTTCATCATACAAAATATTACCAGTTTTATAGTTTCCCCAAAATACAAGGCACAAAGAATATGCTTTTTTTTCTTACTTGCACAGACATATATATATATGTATATATATATATATATTTATATATATCATATTGAGCTCTGACAATGAACATCTAATATGGCACACAGGCAGGAATGCTGGGTGTGCCGTGTACAGGTGAGATTAATGGTTGTGGAAAATTAGAACAGAAAGCAATAATTCTAAAAACAATCTAAACTGACTGTTTAAAAAAATGCTTCCTCAATTTTTTTGTGTGTGGTTCAGAGCATAAACCTGCCACAATCCTTGGCATTTTACTATTTCACTCATTCAAAATGTTTTGCTGTAACAGATTTTTGCTATCTGTACCTAAACATTTACTTAAACATATGAGCTGCATTTCTGATGCCAGTAGCAGTTTTAACCATGGTTTATGCTCTGAAAATGCAATAATCAAGTATTTTGGATCATGCTTCACTTATGCTACTTAGTTCTTAAAACAATATAACCTAATTGTAAATGTTTACATAATGCTAACTGACATGCAAAACAGAATGAAAATTTACAATGGATAATGGACAAATGCAGACATTTCTGACCGGTGGTCCAATGAAGCTGATTACACTTTTGATGCTGGTATCCTCAGTCCTACAAGGCCTCCAGTGGGATTACCTTCTGCAGTCTTCTCTAATACCTGGTTAACAAATTCTGAGGTTTGCCCAGCAACTGGGAGACCTGAAGAGAAGAATAAAAGGCACATTTAGATACAAAAGTGAAAGTGCATTAGAAAAGGGAAGGAGTAGGAAAAATCTGAAGGTCAGGTGTGGCCCTCAGCTTGATAGTGATCCCAAATGAATGCTTTGCTGCCGGCTACTGCAGTCCAAGAAATAATTTGTCAGATTAAAGTCTACAATTTTAAGATAAAAGAGTCAAACCAAGAATAACCATGAAGAATAGTTAATCAAAACACTTAGAGTAGATGAGAAATAACAACCCAGAAACCTGCCAAACGTGTTTTTTCTTGTTCTCTCAGCCAGTCTTCTTCCAATTGCTCAAATCTCACCACGTTCCATGAATGGAACAACTCAAAAGATACCGTAAAAAATACTGATATTTGGGTAGGTGCAGTGGCTCACATCCATAATCCTAGCATTTTGGGAAGCTGAAGTGGAAGGATCGCTTGAGGCCAGGAGTCCAAGACTAGCCTGGGTAATATAGCAAGATCACGTCTCTACATAAAACACAAAAATCAGCTGGGTGTGCCAGCTTGCACCTGCAATCCCAGTTAGCCAGGAGGCTGAGGCAGGAGGATTGCTTGAGCCCAGGAGTTTGAGGCTACAATTAATTATGATTAGCCACTGTACTCTAGCCCAGGTGACACAGCAAGACCCTATCTCAAAAAAAGAAACCCAACCCCAGTATCACCTTAACCATGACCAGTAATGGGACAAACTGATGTTAAGTAAAACTATGTGCCTCAGTTGATGGAATGAGGATGTATGATGCATTCTTCCCCCAAAATTTAATTACATGTAATCATGAGGAAACAGATAAAGCCGAATGTTAGAACATTTCACAAGATCAACTACCTACTTTTGTTTTTTGTTTTTTTTTGTACAGACAAGACCTTCACTTTATCAGCCTCGGTAGAGTGCTGTGGTGTCACATATCTTACAGCAACCTCCAGTTCCTGGGCTCTAGCGATTCTCTTGCCTCAGCCTCCCTAATAGCTGGGACTACAGGCGCCTGCCACAACGCCCAGCTATTTTTCTGTTTTACAGTTAGGCCGAGGCTGGGCTTGAACCCTCCATCTTCGGCATATGGGGCCGGTGCCCTATTCGATGAGCCAAAGGCGCTGCCCCGTGTGTTTTTTTTTTTTTTTTTGGAGACAGTTTCACTCTGTTGCCCTGGGTAGAGTGCCATGGCATCAGAGCTTATAGCAACCTCAAACTCTCAGGCTTGAGCAATCTTCTTGGCTCAGCCTCCCGAGTAGCTGGGACATGTGCCACCACGCCCACCTAGTTTTTCCCTTCTTAGTAGAGCAGCCTAAGGCTGCTCAGGCTGGTCCTGAACTCCTGAACTCAAGCAATCTACTCGTTTCAGCCTCCCAGAGTGCTGGGATTACAGGCATGAGCCACCACGCCCAGCCCCTAGATTTTTCTTTAAAAAAAAAAAATATATTGGCAGACTGATATAGATTAGAAGAGTATAACTAAATGCAATGTATGATCCTCCACTTGACCACAAATAAACAAAAAGGCTACAAAGAACATTACTGAGATAACTGGGGAAATGTAAATATGAATTCCATATTAGCTATATCAATGTATAAGTGCCTGGGTGTGTTACTGCTACTGTGGATAACTAGAAGCATATTCTTCTTTTTGAGAGATGCATGCTGATGTAGTTGTGGATAAAGATTCATGGTGTTTGCAAGTTACCTTCAAATATTCCCCTCAAGAAACATACACGTAGATAGTGGCAGAATGAACCCAAATGTAGCAAAATATTAACAATTGGTGAATCTCGGGCAGCACTTAAAACCTGGCCCCGGCCAAACTGCAACCAAAAAATAGCCAGGTGTTGTGGCGGGCGCCTGTAGTCCCAGCTACTCAGGAGGCTGAGGTAAGAGAATACCCTAAGTCCAAAAGCGGGAGGTTGCTGTGAGCTGTGATGCCATGGCACTCTACCGAGGGCAACTAAGTGAGACTCTGTCTCCAAAAAAAAAAGACAAAAATACAGTGAATCTAGTTAACAGAGTTTCACTTTGTCACCCAGTCTAGAGAAGTACCATGGCCTTAGCCTAGCTCACAATAACCTCAAATTCCTAAGCTCAAGCAACCCTCCTGCCTTAGCCTTCCAAGTAGCTGGGATTATAGGAGACCACCACCAAGTTCAGCTAATTTTTCTATTTTTAGTAGAGAGAGAATCTCAATCTTGCTCAGGCTGGTCTTCAACTCCTCATCTCAAGTTATCCTCCCACCTATGCCTCCCAGAGTGCTAGGATTACAGGCACGACCCCCCACCATCCAGCTGTACTTTTCCCTCTGCTTTTCTATATGACTGAAATATTAAATGACAAGTTGAGAGAAAAAGATTTAGTATACATTTTATGTTATACTTTGAAAGGCAACCTACAAGACAAAAACCCAAAGCTCACAAATTATCAGAGGACACATAGGAAAAGGAAAACATAATAATGGATCATACAGTAAATGATTTAAAAAGGAAAAAGACCATATTAACAAATCATAGCAGATCTTTTGATGATAGAACTAAAACCAAGCATAGATTATATCAATATGTAAAAATGAGCTAAATTCACCTATGACTTAACCCCCTAAATGACTAACAAAGAAAATACAAATACATAGTATATGTAAAAACAGATTTTATAGCAGGTGAATTAAATGTAAATTAAATTTTAATTTAACTAAAATGTTTTAGAAAGACATATATAATACAAAATGATTTAGAAGCATTGACAATAAAAGGGTAGGCAAAGAGATACCAAAAAAATACAAATAATAAGAAAGCTGCATTCATGATTATAATAGCAGACAAGATTGAATTCACAGCAAAAGCTCTAAGACAAAAGAAATATACCTCATGATGATAAAGACTATAATCCATATTAAGATCCTATATTATTAGATTCTATTCATACATCTCAGCATCCAAAAACAAAAACAGCTAAAGTATGAGACAGAACTGAAACACATTAGTGGGAGCCTTTTTCTGTTTTACATATGGTTAGTGTATCCTTCTTAATAAAAAAAAGAAAAAAAAAAAAAAAAGCAAGAAGACTTTTTTTTTTTTTTTTGGAGACAAGAGTCTCACTATGTTGCCCTCTGTAGAGTCACGTTATGTCACAGCTCACAGCAACCTCAAACTCTTGGGCAATTCTCTTACCTCAGCCTCCCAAGCAGCTGAGACTACAGGCACAAGCCACAAGGCTTGGCTATTTTTTGGTTGCAATTGTCATTGTTGTTTAGCAGGCCCAGGCTGGGTTTAAACATGCCAGTCTCAGTGCATGTGGCCAGCACCGGTAACCACTGTGCTACGGGCACCGAGCCAGCAAAGAATACTTAATTGAGAATATCTAGTCAACATACTGACTAGATACCAAGATATAGGTATCTTACTATAAAACAGAAAGTACATCTTCTTTTCAAATGTCCACAGAACATTTAAAATTGTAATCATATATTAAGCAGCTAAGAAAATCTTAATAAATCACACACAAAAAAACTAGAGTTAAAAACTAAAACTAGAAAATAATAATCCCGGGCGGTGCCCGTGCCTCAGTGAATAGGGTGCCGGCCCCATATACCAAGGGTGACAAAATGAGACTCTGTCTCAAAAAAAAAAAAAAAAAGAAATGATGAGATAAAAAAATACTTGAGAGGCTCAGCGCCTGTGGCTCAACGGGCTAAGGCGCCAGCCACGTACACCTGAGCTGGCAGGTTCGAATCCAGCCCGGGCCTGCCAAACAACAATGATGGCTGCAACCAAAAAATGGCCGGGCGTTGTGGCGGGCGCCTGTA
>CAUYRH010182467.1:0-90714 GCA_963574655.1 Perodicticus potto
TTTTTTTTTTTTTTTTTTTTTGAGACAGAGCCTCAAGCTGTCACCCTGGGTAGAGTGCCGTGGCATGACAGCTCACAGCAAACTCCAATTCCTGGGCTCAAGCGAGTCTCCTGCCTCTGCGTCCCAAGTAGCTGGGACTACAGGCACCCGCCACAACGCCCGGCCATTTTTTGGTTACAGCCACCATTGTTTGGCGGGCCCGGGCTGGATTCGAACCCACCAGCTCAGGTGTATGTGGCTGGCACCTTAGCCTGTTGAGCCACAGGCGCTGAGCCAACAACCTCAAATTCTTGGGCTTAAGTAATTCTCTTGCCTCAGCCTCCCAAGTAGCTGGGACTACAGGCGCCCAGCTATTTGCTGGTTGCAGTTGCCACTCCTGTTTTAGCTGGCCAGGGCCAGGTTTAAACCCGGCATCCTTGGCACATGGGGCTGGCGCCCTACCCACTGAGCCACCGGAGCCACCCCCGGCTATTTTTTTGTTGCCGTTCTGTTGAGGCTGGGTTTGAACCTGCCACCCTCGGTATATAGCGTCGGCACCCTACTCACTGAGCCACAGGCGCCACCCTCATTTATATATTATCTTTGGAGAAATATCTATACAAGTCTTTTGTCCATTTTAAAATTGGATTGCATGCATATTGTTGAGTTGTAAGTGTTCTTTATATATTTCGGATACTAGACCCTTATCAGATACATGGTTTGCATATATTTTCTTTCATTCTGTGGGTTGTGTTTTTACTTTCCACTGTTAAAAATTTCTTGATGGTATCCTTTGAATCCCCAAAGTTTTAAATTTTGAAGTTCAATTTGTCTATTTTTTTTTTGTCACTTATGCGTTTCATGATATATCTAAGAAATTATTGCCTAGTCCAAGGTCATAAACGTTATTTACTGTTTTCTTCTAAGATTTTTTAGTCTCGTTCTCACATTTAGGTGACGGATAGAGATTGTGCTGAATCTGTGGGCCAATTTGGGGAGTTGCTGTTTTAATATTAAATCTTCCAATCCATGAAACTGGATTTGATTGACTTAGATCTTCTTTCTTTCAATAATACTTTTTAATTTTCAGTTTCCGATGCTGTTGTAAGTGAAATTGGCTTTTTATTTATTTTTATTTATTTATTTATTTTGAGACAAATTCTCAAGCTGTCGCCCGGGGTAGAATGTAACAGCTCACAGCAACCTCCAACTCCTGGGCTTAAGCGATTCTCTTGCCTCAGCCTCCCAAGTAGTTGGGACTACAGGTGCCCACCACAACACCTGCTATTTTTTAGTTGTAGTTGTTGTTTGGCAGGCCTGGGCTGGATTCGAACCTGCCAGCTTTGGTGTATGTGGCTGGCGCCTTAGCTGCTTGAGCTACAGTTGCCGAGCCGAAATTGGCTTTTTAAATTTCATTTTCAGATTGTTCATTACTGGTGGACAGATGTACAATGGATTTTTGTATATTGATTTTGCATCCTGCAGGCTTATTGTATATGTTTATTAGTTCTAATATTTATGTGTGTGTATTCCTTAGGATTTTATAAATGTAAAATCATATAATCTGTATCTAGAGATAGTTTCAGTACTTCTTTTACAATCTAGATGCCTTTTGTTCTTGCTCTGGCTAGAATCTCCAGTACGATGTTGCGTAGAATTGGTGAGGGTAAATGTCTCGTGTTACTTACGGTTTTAGTAGAAAGAATTGAGTCTTCCGCTGTTAAATATGAAGTTCACTCTGGGTTTTTCATAGACGGCCTTTGAAGGGGTTCCTTTCCATTCCCAGTTTGTTGAGTTGCTACCAATGCCAAAAGGTGTTGGATTTTGTCAAATGCTTTTTATGTATTTGTTGAGATGATTATGTGGTTTTGTCCTTTATTCTATTAATATGGTGTATTATGTTACTGATTTTCATATATTAAACCAATGTTGCATTCCTGGGTTAAACCCTCCTTGGTCATATTATCCTTTTTATACAGATTTGATTTGCTGCTCTCGTTAGTATTTGCTGGTATTGCTGTATTCGATCTGAGAGTATTTTGTTGAGGGTTTTTTCATCTATATTCATTGGGGATATTGATATGTGACTTTCTTGTGATGCCTTTGGCTGGTTTTTGGTATCCCAAAATACAGGCCTTATAGAATGAGTTGGGAAGTATTCCCTCTTCCTGCCTTATTTTTTGGCAGAGTTTATGAAGGATTGGTGTTAATTCTTCTTTAAACATTTGACAAAATCACTCAAGAATTCTGGGTCTGAGCTTTGGATTGTGTTTTGAGGGTGTGGAGAGTTTTGGTTACTAATTCAGTCTCTTTACTTGTTCTAAGTCCATTCATATTTTGTTTCTTCTTGAGTTCTTTCTTGAGTTTTCTCTCTTCTCTTAAGGTTTAATATTCATAATATTACAGTACTTAAATTCTCCCACCAGTTACTTTTCTAATATATATATATATGTATATATATATATACATTTTTTTGAGACAGAGTCTCACCTTGTCATCCTGGGTAGAGTGCCATGGCATCATAGCTCACAAAGTGATTCTTGGGCTAAGCAATCCTCTTACCTTGGCCTCCCTGGTAGCTGGGACTACGGGCGCCCGCCACAGCACCTGGCTATTTCTTAGAGATGAGGTCTTGCTCTTGTTCAGGCTGGTCTTGAACCCCTGAGCTCAGGCAATCCACCCACATAGGCCTCCCAGAGTTCTGGAATTACTGTGGACGGCAAAATAAATAAATAAACAAATAAAAATAAATTAATGAATTAAAAAACTGATGAATAGCTTCGCATTATAATGACATCTTTAAGAGAGTGTTTGTTGCCCAGCCTGTCAATGAGCTCTGTTCCATTTTTCCAAATGTATAAAAAATGTTTATATTCCATTGATTACTTAACATTATGATGCATTTTATTTGCATTTGGGGATCTTTATTTCTGTATCCTTTCTGTAGTTTTTCCTAGAGCGTCTAATTGCCTTTCTTTTATTTTTATTCTTGCATGACCTGCCTTAATCCTATTCTCAATTATTCTTCAAGTTCTCAATTATTCCATCTATTCCATCGAATCTCCCTTTTCACCAGTGATCTACCTCTGAGAACTCTCTGCTTTCCTTCTACAAACTGGATGGATGGCTGCTCGCTGGATCCCTGGGCAGGTTTTAGAATGAAATTCTTCCTGTGCTCTCTCTAAGTGCCTGACTCACTCTCTCCTTGGCTGGGTTATCTCAGCTCCTCCGAGCTCTGGCTTTTCCCACTTTCCTAGTTACTCTCTTTCTAAATCATTTCTTCTTCTGATTATTCTTCCTGTCTTTATGGAACTTTGCTTTACCTCAGTTTTCCCATCTCTAAATGGAATAGTCTACTAGATCTTTCCAGATTATAACTTCAGCAGAATTTAGAAGAAGGCATATGAACTCATATTGAGAATGTGCCTCAAAATGCCTAGAAGAGCTGGGTGCGGTGGCTCACTCCTGTAATCCCAGCACTTGGGAGGTTGAGGTGGGTGGATTGCCCGAGCTCACAGGTTGGAGACCAGCGTGAGCCAGAGCAAGACCTTGACTCTAAACCAATGCCATGGGCATTGTGGAGGGCACCTATAGTCTTAGTTACTTGGGAGGCTGAGACAAGGGAATGACTTAAACCCAAGAGTTTGAGATTGCCGTGCACTGTGATGCCATGACACTCTACCAAGGGTGACAAAGTGAGGCTCTGTCACAAAAAAAAAAAAGTGCTTAGGAGAAAGAGGGGTGACGTAAAATTAAGAAATTGATTTCATTGTTAATTTCTTCCGACTTTTCCCTAGTTTTGACTAATTATCCATCCTGCAGGCTAGATTAATTTTAAATTTAATATCATTGTATAAGATTCAATCAAAAAAAGGGATAATCAAGGTTTACGTTGTTATATAAGTGAGTTATAGTTTTCCTTCTCTACCTAAAATGGAAATGATAAGGATTTACTTTGTTAACATCAAAATTAATCCAAATATTGATAAGTTTATCAATAAGTTTTATTTAATTAATATAAATTAATTAATATTTTGAGACAGAGTCTCACCTTGTTCCCCTATGTAGGATGTTGTGGAGTCACAGCTCACAGCAACCTCAAACTCCTAGGCTCAAGCAATCAATCCTCCTGCCTCAGCCTCCTGAGTAGCTGGGACTACAGGTGTCCACCACAACACCCAGCTAGTTTTTCTGTTTTTAGTAGAGATAGGGTCTTGCTTGTGCTCAGGCTAGTCTCAAACTCCTGAGCTCAAGGGATCCTCCCACCTCGGCTTACAGAGTGCTAGGATTGCAGGCATCGGCCTATCAATAAGTTTTAAAGGGAGATAATTTAATACATAATTCCCACTGAGCACTTATCTAACATAAGGCTGCCCACTCTAGCGGGCAGAATATGTACTTGAATTAGGCACTTTGTTGGAAATATTTTGGCTTAATTCAACACATTTTTTTAAGAAAGGAAAAACAAATTGGATGTGCAAATCTTACTTATAAGAAGAGGGAAAAATCATTTCATTATGAGCAGTAAATCAAGAAATCAAGCTTTTGCATCTATGTGCCCTTAGAGACAAGTAAACAGATCTCATGGTATCTCACGTCATGTTATGAAGCAAGTGGTGGTGGTTCAAGATTTTAATTTGCATGAAAAATTCAGGCCAGAAACAAATTAGGATAAATTGAGGGATGTAGGCCAGGCGCAGTGGCTCACGCCTACAATCCTAACATTCTGGGAGGCCGAGGCGGGTGGATTGTTTGAGCTCACAGGTTTGAGACCAGCCTGAGCAAAAAGCAAGACCCTGTCCCTATTAAAAATAGAACATTGAGGCAAGAGAATCGCTTAAGCCCAAGAGTTGGAGGTTGTTGTTAGCTATGATGCCAGGGCACTCTACCCAGGACAACAGCTTGAGACTCTATCTCAAAACAAACAAACAAACAAAAACAAAAATAAGTTGAGGGATGTAAACATCTTACAAAAATTAAGTTATTTGTCATCATGTGTCTTTTAAGATTTTTAAGAAATATTTTTGCCATCATGAGCACAAAACTTTGGACAAATGTACAAGTAACTACAAGAAAAATGACCAACTCCTAAAATCCTTAACTCGCCTGACATTCCTTCATGTGGTAAATAAGGAGAAAACCTTATCTGTTGCCACCTTCCCAACTGGACTAGTCAATAGTTCTATGCAAATGGGCTGGTAACTGTTTATGAAGCAGAGTTAAGTACACACAGATGCTATCCCAATGATGATGGCTTATCACTTAGAACTTGAAATTGACACATCATGGGTTTCCCTCCTTAATTTATAGTACAATAAAAGCAGTAATAAATGTAGGCGTGCTTCACCCTTGCAAAGAGTTACCATTTTTATAATTTTGACAAGTTCACAATCCTGGTTTTACCCTCGCACTATCCCAGGCTCAAGTATTTAATATTTAACAATCTGTATTCTATAAATAATAGATGTTCCTGTCTCCACAACTGAAGATCAGCAGCAGATTTTATTGTTGACAAGAGTGATAATCTTCTCTCACCTTCTTAACTTCTTATGTTACTGTTAATGTCCCCTTTGTGACTGAGTGTCTAAGAAGGGTTTTGGGTCATTCTACAGAGAAATGAGCTTTAATAATCCAGTCGGAACCAAGCACTGGAAGAAGCCTGGATAACTCTATGACTATTTTTGCAGTTTGAGGTCACAGACTCCTGCAAATGCTAGAGTTGGAAGGAACAATCTTCCGGATTCCCATTGCAGGGAGGCCACTGAAGTCTCTGTCCAGCGAATACTGGGCTGATGCCTACTAAGTGCAGAGAAGACTTAGGGGCACAGATGTCTGTGAAGGGATTTGGCCGAGGTTCCTATGGCTAATTTTTGGCAGAGTGGGTGAAATTCAATTCAATTCAATAAATAGTTGGAAAACATTAAGAAACAGAGTCCTGGCTTTCAAAAAGTTTAGACCAGCCAGGGATATAGGCTCACGCCTGTAATCCTAGCACTCTGGGAGGCCAAGTTGGGTGGATCGCCTGAGTTCAAGAGTTCCAGACAAGCCTCAGAAAGAGTGAGACCAATCTCTACTAGAGAAAAAAATAAACCAGCCAGAAGTTGTGGCAGACACCTGGAGTCCTAGCTATTTGGAAGGCTGAGGTGGTAGGATTGCTTGAGCTCAAGAGTTTGAGGTTGCTGTGAGCTATGATGCTACAGCACTCTACTGAAGGTGACAAAATGATACTCTGTCTCAAAAAAAAAAAAAAAAAGATTAGATCATACGAGTTCCCTGCTGAAAAGTCTCACAAATGGACTTCTACTACATGTATGATAAAACCCAAACTCCTTGGGCGGCACCTGTGGCTCAGTGGGTAGGGCGCCGGCCCCATATACCGAGGGTGGCAGGATTGAATCTGGCCCTGGCCAAACTGCAACAGGAAAATAGCCAGGCGTTGTGGCAGGTGCCTGTGGTCCCAGCTACTTGGGAGGCTGAGGCAAGAGAATTGCCTAAGCCCAGGAGTTGGAGGTTGCCGTGAGCTGTGTGACGTCACAGCACTCTACCAAGGGCGAGATAGGGTGAGACTCTGTCTCTAAAATAACCCAAAAAACTCAAGCTCCTCATCAGAGCCAACATGTCCCCTTGAGTACTGACTTTCTTCCCTGTCTGGGGGTCATATGGGCTCCTCAGACCAAGTTCCTTACCTCCACTGGGCCATCGTACGGGCTGTTCCCTGTGTCTGATGTGCTCTTCCCCGAAACTTTTCCTCACATCTCACCACCACAGCTTCCCACCCACCATCCACACCCCTCTGGCAACGCATTCCCTGTCTCATTTTGTAGCTTTGTTGACTTCAAAGTGCCTCTCACATAGGAAGCCAGACTGCTTATTTTATTCATTTATTTTTTATTGTTTGTCTTCTTCACCAGGAGGTGAGCTCCCACAATGGCCAGACTGTGTTTCTGTCGTCCACTTGCCCAGGGCCAAGAGTGCCCGAGCCGGTCTAGAAATGCCAAGATTGTGGGATCGACGAGTGAGAAAAGAGGGGGCAACTGATGGAACAGCAGTCACGATGCTGTGAGATGTGGATGCCTGTCCGGCCTTCAAGGCCCACTGTGGCCGACTCTGCCGATGTCCTCCTACGTGGAAACACTCCCTCTCGCTGTCCTCGGCACTTAGTACAGACATTTCCTGACATACGATGGGACTGTGTGGTGGCCCTTTGGTCCTCCTCTCTTGGGGGCAGCTTGCAATCCCTTTTCTATGACTAATACCTGGCCACAGCCTCAGAGGATTTGGGGAGGTCAATGAATGAATGGAGGCTGATAAATGAATGGAAGTGAGTGTTCAGATCTAGAGAGCATTTCTCCTTACAAGTCCTGAGCCGGCCACGGGTGGCTCTCTTCTCAGGCCAGCCCGGGTGTAACTTGTAAGTTTGATCTACCTTTTACTCAGAAGTGAATATGTATGAAGCCTGCGTCTCATAGTCACTTTCAGAGCCCAGTGTGAAGGCAGTCTAACCCACTTTGGCCTGGTGGGTTAAATAGGCTTTGTAAACACGAACAGGAAATCACACAGAAAAAATAAACAGTGATATGTTTTAAGTCACCAAAGCTTACTTTCTTAATTCCTACAAACTCAAATGAGGGTAGTGCAATTTATTTTTATTTATTATTTCTTTATTTATTTTGAAATAAAGTCTCACTTTGTCACCCTCAGTAGAGTGCAATGGGGTCATAGCTCACAGCAACCTCGAACCCTTTGCCTGTCTGGGCGCCAGTAACTCAATGGTTAGAGCGCTGGCCTCATGCACCAGGGCTGGTGGTTTGGAACCTGGCCGGGGCCTGCTAAATGAACAAATAAACAAAAAATCAGACTCTTTGCCTCAAGTGATTCTCTTGCCTCAGCCTCCTGAGTAGCTGGGACTACAGCCACAATGCCTGGCTATTTTTTTAAGAGATGGGAGTCTCACTCTTGCTCAGGCTGGTCTCAAACTCCTGAACTCAAGCCGTCCACCTGCCTAGGCCTCCCAGAGGGCTGGGATTATAGGCATGAGCCACTGTGCCTGGCCCACAGGTACTCTAATTAAAGTGAAAATGACTGGCTGGACAAAGAACTGCTCAGAACTGTACATGATAAAGGGCGAATGGCACCGCCAGTGTGTGTTGGGTTCTGAGAAGAACTTTTTACAGGTAGGTATTCTCTGATCTTCATAACCACTCATGCTGTGCCGCCATGGGTACTGCACATTTTTAGAGGAGGAGGGAAACGCTTACAGAAGCTGCGTGACTTGCCCAGTGCCCTCGGGTAACACTGGCAGAAGCCACTCCTGGCTGATTGATGGTCCACTGACTTTTCTAGGATGTTCCCAAATTGCAAAGTAATGCCGGAAACAACTCAGGAAGGAAGCTGAGGAGTTTCTGCTGATACCACGATACTGATGGCCAAATAGGAGTTTGAGAACAAACTCCCTCCAATTCCCTCTCCTGTTTCTTTTTTCCCTCTTGCACAATTTACTGCTGACTGTGCGATGGTTTGTAGAATTAGGCTCGGTAGTGCCTTCAGCTTGTTGTCATCCTCATGGTACAAGATCCCAGACCTTGTTAGAGAATCCTCTGTAGCATTTAATTGCATCTTTGGGGAGGCCCAGGCGTGGGGAGGATGCTAGCTGCGTGGAGGAGCTCACTCTCAGGGCTGTGCGTGTGCGGGGTCGGCACCCCTGCAGATGCCGTGCCCTGGCTGCTTTGCTTCCTACCCCAGATCTGGCTCTGGCATCAGGCACCAGCCCCCAAGCCTGGTGCTGGTGGGGAGAGTGTCGAGTTGAGTATCATCACCAGGTGGCTCATCTATGTGGGCAGACTCAGTTTACCCTGCAGGAAAAAGAGATCAGCAGAGGCATTCTTCTCTCCTTTCCAGAGCCTGTCGCTTAACTTGGATTCTTTTCCCCCAGGCAAAGTGGCCCGTGAGGAGTGACGTAGAAAATAAGGGAATTCTCCCCTTGCCCTTGACACAGACTTCTTATGCTCATAAGGGTGGGCAATTTCTCTTTCTTATCCAGGGTTTTCAGCTCCTGAGGTGGGAAATGACCTGGTGACCTGTCTCGCTGAGCCTGTAAGAAAATGTTATCTGCTAAGTCAATGCTGACTCAGCACCTACTGCTCATATGAAATTCCTGGCCATCACCATTTTCCTTCAAATCGAGAGAACGTATCAACGGGAGGCAAGACAGTCACAGAAGATGGATGGGCCACCAGACCGTGGGATTGTAAGAAAGGACTTCTCCATGTATTTCTGAACATGTACTTGGTGAGCTCAGCAGCGTCTCACTAGGCATGCAGCTGGGTTGCTGGGAGGACTCAAACTTTTATTACACAAAACGAAAAGAACTGAGTTTTCATGCATTTCAAATGGTGAGGCAGGCTAGTTCTTGGAAGGGTTTCCCTATACCCTATTTAGAAAGAATCACTGATACATTAAATGATGCCATGTTGAAACAACAGTTGGTTTTATCTCAGTCACACAAACATTGGAAAAGTGAGCCCTGAGACCAGGCGCTGGTGGCTCACCATGTAATCCCAGCACTCTGGAAGGCTGGGGTGGGTAGATTCCTTGAGCTCAGGAGTTCCAGACCAGCCTGAGCAAGAGTGAGATCCCATCTCTACTAAAAATAGAAAAATTGGATGGGCATTGTAGTGGGCACCTGTAGGTAGGCTGAGGCAGGAGGATAGCTTCAGCCCAGGAGTTTGAGGTTGCTGGGAGCTGTGCCGGCAGGGAACTCTAGTCAAGGGCAACAGAGTAAGACTCTTTCTCAAAAAAAAAAAAAAAAAAAAAGGAAAAGTGAGCCTTGTATTTGACTAAACACAATAATGGGTGGCATCTTTGCCACTGTTTTCCTCTGCAGAGAAACTTTGTACCAGAGGAAAAGGCTTTCAGTGTTGACATCGTAACCATCAGAAATCATGCACATCACTGGGTTGTGCTACCACCTGGGCATGTGTGTGTGTGACAGGTGGGATGCTCCTACCGAAATGCTTGAATGTGATGCCCTCTGCTTATAGGTCTGCATTTTAAATAAACACAGCCAATTTTTACATTGAGAAAGCTCCATTCAGGGTGCCTACAAGGCAAAGGTATAAAAAAAATCCCTCCCTACTTAAACTAGTGTTTACTGCTCCCAAAGGGCAAGACCAACGGAGGAGCTGCTTCTCTGGAACGGTGATTCTCCAACTTGAGGGCGTTTTGAAACAAAGTTTGCTGGGCTCTTCTGCAGGCATTTCTGATTCAGCAGGGCTGGAGCCGGACCTCAGAATATGCAGATAACGCTGATGCAATTAATCCAGGGACCCCACTTTGAGAACCACTGATCTTGAGGCATAGCCCACCAGCACTTAGACGTGATGACATTGCTGACACATCTGATTTCTCGATATTCTGAAAGGAGACACATTTACAGATATGTCCACTTTTATTTATTTTTTGAGACAGAGTCTCATTTTGTCACCCTGGGTAGAGTGCGGTGGCATTACAGCTCACAGCAACCTCCAACTCTTGAGCTTAGGTGATTTTCTTGCCTCAGCCTCCCAAGTAGCTGGGACTACAGGCGCCTGCCAAAACGCCTGGCTATTTTTTTTTTTTTTTTTTTGAGACAGAGCCTCAAGCTGTCACCCTGGATAGAGTGCAGTGGCATCACAGCTCACAGCAAATTCCAATTCCTGGGTTCAAGAGAGTCTCTTGCCTCCGCCTCCCAAGTAGCTGGGACTACAGGCGCCCGCCACAACGCCCGGCCATTTTTTGGTTGCAGCCGTCATTGTTGTTTGGTGGTCCCGGGCTGGATTCGAACCCGCCAGCTCAGGTGTACGTGGCTGGCGCCTTAGCCCGTTAAGCCACAGGCGCAGAGCCTATTTTTTTTTTTTTTGGCTGTAGTTGTCATGGTTGTTTGGTGGGCCCAGGCTGGATTCAAAGCCGCCAGCTCTGGTGTGTGTGGCTGGCGTCCTAGCCACTTGAGCTACAGGTACTGAGCCAGATCTGTCCACTTTTAATGACAACAACTGAAATCACCCCTTTGCCCTTTCCTTCTGGCATCTAAGCCACATTGACATTGACTCTGATAATAATTAAATGACAGGATTGGGCAGGGCTTGGTGGCTCATGCCTGTATTCCCAGTGCCTTGAGCAACCAGTTTATTTTATTTTATTGTTTTAATTGAGACAGAGTCTCATTTTGTCACCTTCGGTGGAGTGCTGTGGTGTCACAGCTTATAGCAACCTCAAACTCTTGGGCTCAAGCGATTCTCTTGCCTCAGCCTCCCTAGTAGCTGGGACTACAGGCGCCCACCACAATGCCCGGCTTCTTTTTTATTTTTTCTTTTTTTTTTTGGTTTAGCAGGCCTGGGCTGGGATCGAACCCTTCAGCCCCTGAGCATGTGGCCCTAACCACTGAGCTATGGGCACCCAGCCAGCAACCAGTTAATTAAAATCCACCAGGTTTATTATTGATCTACCCTTGTGAATCGCTGGAAAGTAAGCTCTCAATTGTGAGGCTTGTAAAGGAGTAGAGAAACCTTGAGTTCATGTTTCCTCCTGAGTGAAGAGAGAAGAACCGTGTTGGGAGGAGCCAGGTCACCCAGGGAGAGCGGGACCATGCGATGCCACCATTCAACGGTGAGTTTAATCTTCCCCCACAAATGTGCTCCCCCTTCTTGGAATCATTCTTGATTCTTCGCTTTCTCTCAAGCTCCACATCCCATCTGCCTGCAAATCCCAACCGCTCTGCCTTCAAAATCAATTCAGAACCTGACTCCTTGTCACCCCACTGACGTCCCTGTGGGTCACCTCGCCTGGAATGTGCAGCTGCTCCGTAGCTGGTTTCCTCACTTCCCCCTTGCTACCCACCTCCCTCCCGCAACCGCCTGTGCTCCATGCTGTGGCCAGATTGATGGTTCCAGGTCACAAGTCAGATAACGTCACTCCTTCCCCTGTGGTGCTTCTCATTGCTCTCAGAATGCCAGCTGAAAGTCCTCCCACGCTGACAAAGCCCCACCTCGACTTGCACAGCCCTGAGCTCTGAGCATATCCCCTACTTTCTCCCTTGCACGCTCAGTGCTGCTCTCCTTCCATCCACAGGGGAAGCTCTGCCTCAGGGCCTTTGCACTGGCTCTTCCAGCCCTCAGAGGCCACTTGGCTCCTTCCTCACTTTGCTCAAATATGCCTTTCCCCCTTTTGAAATTGTTTTTTTTTTTGTATCGCCCTCGGTAGAGTGACGTGGCGTCACACAGTTCACAGCAACCTCCAACTCCTGGGCTTAGGACATTCTCTTGCCTCAGCCTCCTAAGTAGCTGGGACTACAGGCACCCGTCACAATGCCCGGCTATTTTTCTGTTTTGCAGTTCGGCCTAGGCCGGGTTTGAACCCTCCACCTTTGGTATATGGGGCCGGTGCCCTACTTGATGAGCCACAGGCACTGCCTTCTTTTTGAAATTGTAATCTCTCCCTCATGCTTGCCCTCCTCATTCTCCTTTCCTGCCTTGTTTATTTTTTTCTCCGTCACAGCATTCCCCGCTCTCCAACGTACAGGTCTTCCTCAGTGTCCTTGGGGGATTGGTTCCAGGAACACTCTTGTGTACCACAATCCAAAGATGTTCAATTCCTTTCTATAAAATAGGGTAGTATTGGCTTGGTGCCTGTAGCTCAGCAGCTAGGGCACCAGCCACATTCACCAGAGTTGGCGGGTTGGAATCCAGCCCAGTCTGCCAAATAATAATGACAACTAGACCCAAAAAATAGCCGGGCATTGTGGAGGGTGCCTGTAGTCCCAGCTACTTGGGAGGCTGCACAAGAGAATCGCTTAAGCCCAAGAGTTTGAGGTTGCTGTGAGCTGTGACGCCATGGCACTTTACCAAGGGTGACATAGTGAAACTCTGTCTCTAAATAAATAAATAAAAATAAATAAATAGGGCGGCGCCTGTGGCTCAAAGGAGTAGGGCGCCGGCCTCATATACTGGAGGTGGTGGGTTCAAACCCAGCCCCGGCCAAAAACTGCAAATAAATAAATAAATAAATAAATAAATAAATAAAAATAAATAAAATGATAGCCAGGCATTGTGGTGGGTGCCTGTAGTCCCAGCTACACAGGAGGAGTTAGAGGTTGCTGTGATCTGTGACGCCACGGCACTCGATCGAGGGTTAAAAAAAAAAAATCCAATAAAATAAATAAATAAATAAAATGGTGTAATGTGTGTATTTACATATAACCTATGGATGTCTTCCTGTATGCTTTAAAATCATCTCTAGATTACAGTTGTTAAGCTGTATTGTTTTTTATTTTTATTTATCTATTTATTTTTTGAGACAGAGTCTCGCTTTGCCACCCCTGGTTGAGTGATGTGACATCATAGCTCACAGCAACCTCAGACTCTTGGGCTCAAGTAAATCTCTTGCCTTAGCCTCCCGAGTAGCTGGACCTACAGGCACCTGCCACAACACCTGGCTATTTTTAGAGACAAGCTCTCGCTCTAGCTCAGGCTAGTCTCGAACTTATGAGCTCAGGCGATCTGCCTGCCTCAGCCTCCCAGAGTGTTGGGATTATAGACGTAAGCCACCGCCCCCCAGCAACTGTATTGTTTTTCAGTTCATATTTTAAAAATTATTGCATTGTTATGTTTTATTATTTTTTCCCCCACAAGTATTTTCCATCTGTGGTTGGCCAAATCCTTAGATTTGGAACTAATAGATAGGGAGGGCAGATTCTATCTATGTGATTTTTGAACTTTATTGTCTATTTCCTACTAGGAGGATGTTAAAATCCCCAGGGAAGGCATTTCCATCTGTTTTTGCTCACAGGGCTGCGGCATAGAAGGTGCTAATAAATGTTTGCTGCATGAACCAGTGAACTCTAATGCCCAACGTTCAGGTGGGTGGGCCAAGGAGCGACAGCCCAGGGCAGTCCACAGAGGGCCCTCCGAGGACAGGGTAAGATCCGAGAGGGGGAGCTGAGGGAATCTGCTTGGCTTGATGGGCATAGCCAGCCAGCCTGCAGCATGGGGCTGTAGGTGATCTCTGAGAACCCAGGTGACACGCAAAGCTGGGGAATATTCTGCTATTCCCTTACTCTCTCCATCTTCTCCTTTTCCTTTCCTTCACTCAGATGCACAGCTGGCCGTTCACTTGACGGTCTCTGGAACTGGGTCGCAGGGCAAGCTGCAAGACTCTTCCTCTTGTTCTTGGAAGCCTAAGCCCGCAGGGAACTGCAGCATGGTCGCTTGGGAGGTAAAAGAGAGGGGTAAGATGTGCCCTGGGAGTGGGCAAGGGCCCCTTCCCCTCATGATGTGGTGTTGGCCTGCAGCCCAGGGGTGGCTGAAGGAGTGGGACGTCCCAGGGAGGGCTGAGAACACACTTCCCACCAGCTCAAACTCAGAAGCCAGGTTGGCTCTTTGGGGCAATATTTCTTAGACCCTGAGTTTCCATTATGCATACATTCCAGTGTCTATCTATGCATGGCTGGTCATCACTGGGTCCCAGCTCAGAGGAGGGGATATGTTAGGTATTCAGAAATTATCTGGCGTTTAATGTGTGCCAGACCCCTTGCCTGGTGCTTTCCTGTGTATTACCTGATCAGTCTGCATGCCAGTCTCTGAAGTAGGACTTCTCCCATTTACTGATGTCAAAACAGAGGCTCAAAGAAGTCAGATAATCCATATGAGACCGTGTCGTGATGGGAGGCAGGACCAGCCCATTCTGTCTCCAGAGGCAGTCTACCAGTCTCTTCACCTGGGACTCCCAGCCTGGCTCAGGCCACAGAGTCACCCAGGTGCTGGTTACCAGGGAGGGTCTCCAGGCCCATTTCCTGGGAATTCTGACCCAGTAGGTCTGGCACAGAGACCTGGAGTCTCTGTTATCAGGTGATTTAGGTTAGTCTAAAGATTGGACAAACGGGCTCGGCGCCTGTGGCTCAACAGGCTAAGGCGCCAGCCACGTAAACCTGACCTGGTGGGTTTGAATCCAGCCCAGGCCGGCCAAACAACAATGACAGCTGCAACCAAAAAAAAAAAAAAAAAAAAAAACATGGCTGGGAGTTGTGGTGGGCGCCTGTAGTCCCAGCTACTTGGGAGGCAGAGGCTTGAGCCCAAGAATTGGAGGTTGCTGTGAGCTGTGATGCCATAGCACTCTATCCAGGGTGACAGTTTGAGGCTCTGTCTCAAAAAAAAAAAGATTGGACCAATGTAAGGCCTGCTCACACTGTCTCCCTGCATTAAGGTGAGGAAGATAAGAGTTCTTACCATCACTAAGTTCCCAGTGCCTGCTTCTCTTAAGTGAGAACAAATAATTGCAATTGTGACTGGAGGCAAAATCTTTCAGTCCAAAAATGTAAACAAATGCCCAATTAAAACCTTCTCCCTTTGACCTAAAACAGAACCAAGAAGGCCCCTGGTCCTCCCCACCTCCCTCGCCACCTTTGTCATCCCATCTTGCACGGCCACCCCCACACAGGCTGCATTTCCACCCTCCTCAGTCCTTCTGTGCCCTCCTGCAGCTGGGCTTCTGCCTTTCTACCTCCACAGAAACTGCACTCATCAAAATTCCTGATCCAGTTCATGTGTGTCTTCCAACTTGATTTAAAAAAGAAAAACAAGGCCTGGCATCATAGCTCAGTGAGTAGGGCTCCAACCACATACATAGAGGCTGGCAGGTTTGAGCCCGGCCCGGGCCTGCTAAACAACAATGACAATTGCAACAAAACAATAGCCAGGGGTTGTGGCAGGCACCTGTGGTCCCAGCTACTTGGGAGTCTGAGGCAAGAGAATCGCTTAAGCCCAAGAGTTTGAGGTTGCTGTGAGCTGTGGCACTCTACTGAGGGTGACATAGTGAGACTCTGTCTCAAAAAAAATAAAAATAAAAAACCCAAACTTTTGTTTTTGAGAGAGTCTCACTCTGTCAACCAGGATAGAGTGCTATGGATTCAATCTAACTCACAGCAACTTCAAATTCCTAGGCTTAAGTGATCCTCCTGCCTCAGCCCCCTGAGTAGCTAGGAGTACAGGCATTGCCACAATGCTCTGCTAATTTTTCTATTTTTAGTAAAGACAGGGTCTCACTTTTGCTCGGGCTGGTCCTGAACCACTGAACTCAAGGGCTCCTCTTGCCTTAGCATGTCAGAGTGCCAAGATCACAGGTGTGAGCCACTGCGTCTGGCCTTCATTGAGTTTTTCTGGCATGTGAGCCAGTATAAGTGTTACTGTGCTAGGTTGAATCAAATGCTGAGTACACGTGATGCTTTTTCCATTTTTGTGATACATTGCTTAGGGGAATGTTCTCCAATTCCACCCACATTATTATAAAAGATACAGAATCTCCATCTTTTATGGCTGTATACTATTCCACACTATACATATACCACAATTTATTAATCCATTCATGTGTCGAAGGGCACATGGGTTGTCTCCGCATCTTTGTGATTGTGAATCCTGCTGCTATAAATATTCAAGTGCAAATGTCTTTATGATAAAGTATCTTTTTTTCTTTTGGGTAGATACCTAGTAATGGGATCAAATGATAAGGATCAAATGGTAAGTCTGCTTTTAGTTCTCCATACTTCTTTCCATAGAGGCTAGAGAGTTTGCAGTCCCACCAACAGTGCACAAGCGTTCCCTTCTCTCTGCACCCACACCAGTTGTGGGCCATTCTCCCTGGGGTTAGGTGGTATCTCCAAGTGTTTTTTTTTTGAGACAGAGTCTCAACCTGTCACCCTGGGTAGAGTGCCGTGGCATCACAGCTCACAGCAACCTCAAACTCTTGTGCTTAAGCAATTCTATTGCCTCAGCCTTCCAGGTAGTTGGGATTATAGGCGCCTGCTACAACGGCCGGCTAATTTTTTTGTTGCAGTTGTTATCGTTGTTTAGCTGACCCGGGCCAGGCTTGAACCCTCCAGCCTCGGTGCATGTGGCTGGCACTGTAACCACTGTGCTATGGGTGCCGAACCTCTCCAAGTGGTTTTGATTTGCATTTGTCTGATATTAGGGATGATGAGGATTTTTTTGTGTGTTGGCCATTGATCTGTTCTCATGAGAAAAGTTTCTGTTCATGTCTCTTTCCCAGTTATTAAGGGAGTTGTTGATCTTTTCTTGTTGATTTACTTGAGTTCTTTGTAAATTCTGGTTGTTAGCCCTTTGTCGAATGTGTAGCAAGCAAATATCTTCCCTATTTTGTAGGCTGTTCCTTGCTCTGTTGTGTCCTTAGCTGTACAGAAACCTTTTAACTTGAGCAGGTCCCATTTATTTGCTGTGATTGCCTTTGGGGTCTTCTTCATAAATTCTTTCCCTAGGCTGATATCATTAAGAGTTTTCCCCCACATTTTCTTTTAGAATTTTTATACCTTCATGTCTTAGATTTCCATCTTTTATCTACCATGAGTTGATTTTCGAGGATGATGAGAGGTGGGGGTCCTCTTTCAGTGTTTTACATGTGGCTAACCAGTTCTCCCAGCACCATTTGTTGAATAGGGATTCTTTTTCCCAGTGTATGCTTTTATTTGCTTTGTCAAAGATCAGATAGCAACATGAGGCTGGTTTCATCTTTAGATTCTCTGTTCTGTTCCATAGTTCTCTGTCTCTATTTATGCCAAAACCATGCTGTTTTGATCACTATACATTTGTAGTATAGCTTGAAGTCTGGTAAACTGATGCCTCCAGATTTGTCCTTATTTTGTAGAATTGCATTAGCTATTCAGGTTTTTTTTTTTTTCCTGGATCTACATGAACTATTTTTTCAAGATCTGCAGTAATTATGTGCTTTCTTCCCTGTTTCTATCACTGGAATAGAATGCATGGAGACAGAGACAAACCTTTTTGTTTCTAATTTTTATTTATTTCTATATTAAGAGGTCTAAGCACAGTGCTTGGTGTCGGGGAAGACATCCAGTTACATTTGTTTAATATATGAATGAGTGAGTGGACTACATGTGTTTCATACCTTCTTTTTCTTTTCTTTTTTGCAGTTTTTTTTTTTTGAGACAGAGCCTCAAGCTGTCACCCTGGAGAGAGTGCCGTGGCATCACAGCTCACAGCAGCCTTCAATTCCTGGGCTCGAGCGAGTCTCCTGCCTCCGCCTCCCAAGTAGCTGGGACTACAGGCGCCCGCCACAATGCCCAGCCATTTTTTGGTTGCAGCCATCATTGTTATTTGGCGGGCCAAGCTGGATTCGAACCCGCCACCTCAGGTGTACGCGGCTGGCTCCTTAGCCCGTTGAGCCACAGGCGCTGAGCCTTTTTTTGCAGTTTTTGACTGGGGTTGGATTTGAACCCGCCACCTCTGGTATATTGAACCAGCGCCCTACTCCTTTGAGCCACAGTCGCCGCCCTATACCTTTTTTTACTCATGATCACATAACAGTGTCTGTGTCCCACATGTGTGTCATGTAGGCGCCTACTGAAGAAATTAATATGATTCATATTCTGTCTTAGAACTAAACTTTTATGATTAAATGTTATTTGTAGGGAAACTCTTAGAGGATGTGAGATCCGATGCATTTTTTTTCCCTAGACATGATGAGTAGGAATAGCAGAGAAATAATTGTCAGATGCTAAGGAGGGAAGAAATTTAAAATTTTAATTTCCCAGTTACTCAATTACTATTACTCAAAATATTTAATAATTATTGTTCAATATTTTATATTTTTCAGAAGATAACCATCATTTGAATAATGTTAATTTTAAAAGCAGATCTGCTGCTTTTAAAGATGACAGACTTTTAAAAATAGGTAGTACAGGCGTGTTAGAAAAAGTCAAATAGTACCAAAGGGTTTGAGGTGAGAAGCCTTTTTCCCACTCCCGTCTCAATGTATCCCCCCTTCATCTTTAACTCCACATCCTGTGACAGTTTCTTCTGTATCACTCACAAGTATTCTCTGAATTCCCAAGGATTTATAAATATACCCCCTCCTCTGCTTTTTTTTTTTTTTCTAAAACATATGGTAACACCTGGTTCTGTGCCTGGAATTTTTTTTTCTGCTTTGTAACATATCTTGGCAGTTGTTCTGCATCAGAACGTAGAGAGCAGCCTCACACGCAGCGTTGGTTGAACTTTTCTACCAAAGTGCCAGGGATGGCAGGGATATTGCAACAAGGACACGGTTAATTTGACATCTTCAGTTTCTCTTTGCATTTCATGCCAACTTTCCATTCTGCTTCCTAATGCATCTGTGCTTATTTCAATCTGGAAATCACATTTTAAACCGATGCTCTAGGCAGATGCCCTTTGTTTTTACCCTGAGCTATATTCACCTCTGCAGGTACACGCACTCTTGTTTAAGAACAGGCATGTGACCTTGTGGGATTATCTTAGTGGTACTGTGAGGAAGTAGGGCAGGAATTGTTAGCCCTTTCTTTTTTTTTTTTTTTTTTTGGAGGCAGAGTCTCACTCTGTGCCCTGGGTTGAGTGCTGTGGCATCATCATAACTCACAGCAACCTCAAACTCCTGGGCTCAAGTGGTCCTCCTGTCTCAGCCTCCTGAGTAGCTGGGGCTACAGGCACCTGCCAAAACACCTGGCTAGTTTTTCTATTGTTAGTAAACATGGGGTCTTGCTCTTGCTCAGGCTAGTCTTGAAAAGGTGATCCAACTACCTTGGCCTCCCAGAGTGCTGTTAGCCCTTTCTAAAGATGAAGCTCATCGATATTAAGTGACCTGCCCCATGTGAAGAACATGTGAGGATGGAGCCAGGAGGGCACCACGCACTGCGCTGTCCCAGTAACTTCTCTCCCGGCGTCTAATGGTCAGTTATGCCATGACCATATGTGGAAACTACAGAACAAGAAACCCATGATCGGCTTGGCGCCTGTGGCTCAATGGGCTAAGGTGCCAGCCACGTACACCTGAGCTGGTGGGTTCGAATCCAGCCCAGGTCGCCAAACAATAATGATGGCTGCAACCAAAAAATGGCCAGGTGTTGTGGTGGGCGCCTGTAGTCCCAGCCACTTGGGAGGCGGAGGCAGGAGACTCGCTTGAGCCTAGGAGTTGGAGGTTGCTGTGAGCTGTGATGCCACGGCTCTCTACCCAGGGTGACAGCTTGAGGCTCTGTCTCAAAAAAAAAAAAAAAAAGAAACCCATGATCTTAAAAGACAAACTGCAGCATGTCAGGTTTATGTGCAAAGGATACTCGCATGACATGTTTGACCAAGCGTGGGATGAAAGACCTGGAAAATGAAGCCTTCTCTGATTCAGCAGGAAAGGAAACCTGTGTTCTTTTGTTTTAAAAATCAAACTTGGCTGGGCACCTGTAATCCCGGCACTTTGGGATGTTGAGATAGGAAGATTGTTTGAACCCAGGAGTTTGAGGCCAGCCTGGGCAACACAGTGAGACCCCATCTCTAAAAAAAATTAAAAATTAGGCCATGTGGTAGCTCACACCTGTAATCCTAGCACTCTAGGCGGCCGAGGTGGGTGGATCCCTTGAGCTCACGAGTTCGAGACCAGCCTGAGCAAAAGTGAGACCCCATCTCTAATAAAAGCTGGGCGTTGTGACAGGTGCCTGTAAGTCCCAGCTACTTAGGGAGGCTAAAGCAAGAGAATCACTTGAGCCCAAGAGTTTGAAGTTGTGAGCTATGACGCCATTGCAATCTACCAAGGGTGATAAAGTGGGACTCTGTCTCAAAAAATAAAAAATAAACAAATAAATAAAATAAAAAATTAATCAGGCATGATGGCTTACACCTATAGTTCCAGCTACTGGGGAGGGTGAGCCAGGAGGATCACTTGAGCCCAGGAGCTTAAGGTTTTGTAAGTTATGATGATGCCACTGCACTCTGGGTGGCAGAGTGAGACCCTATCTCAAAAAAACTGCCAAAACAAACAAAAGACACCCCCCGCCCAAATACAACAACTTTCTGTGGCACACTGATCTTAGACTTCTAGTCTCCAGGACGATGAGAAAATAAATGTCTTTTGTTTAAGCTCCCCAGACTGTTGTGTTTTGTTATGGCAGCTGGAAGGAACTGATACAGTGTCTAACCACGGAATAGGTTGAATTCTCTCCTGTAGAAATCACCTGCTGGGGCAGCAGACTGGCTCCTTTGGCCAGGTCCGGGCTGGCATTCATTCACTGGTTCATTCACTATTTACTGCGTGCACTGTCCTGTGTTTACTTGTGCACTAGGCGCAGGGCAGTGACCGTAACAAAGTCCCTATAGTCAGGGAGCTACCGTCTCATATCCCACCTCCAAAGTGACATTTATCAAGAAAAAAGGAAATAGAACATGCATTAAAAATAAATTAGCAACCTAAATCACAATGTATAGATGGTTTCAGATGTGTTCTTTTAAATTCTCGTCACTTTTAGCTAGAAGCTCATCTTGTAGATTGCCTTGTGTGTGCTGTGGGCGTTACACGTGGATTGTAATCACGCTAACCAAGTGGTCCCAGGCGTGCAGCGTAGCCGATTTGGAGGCTCTGACCGGGCTCAGGGCTATTGATTTTCCGGCATGTGCATCTCCAGAGACTACCCGGGTTCAGACCAGAGCTCGGATTCCACTGGCGCTGCACGCATCGCCTCATCTTCTGGCAGAGACTGAATGGTCGGTATGTATGTGGGGCAGCCCCCCAGGCCCTGTCGGCTGCGGGGCGCTGGGAAGAGCTGCAACCTCTGGGAATCTCGGCCGTGACTCATCTGCCTCCCCGACTCCACTCCCCAGAATGTGCTCTGTGGACTTTCTCAGGCAAGCCTGACTGGCTCATTGCGGATACCCATCATTAACGTGCCTTTCACGCTTCTTAATTCCCCCCAGAACTTTAACAATCATTGCCAACACCGAGAGGGTATTCTTCCCGGAGAAAGGCATTCATCACGGCTGTGCCCAACCTCCACCGCCAGTGCTGGAATTACTTCAGTTGCCAGTGGGAAGAGGGAGCCAACAGGTATCTTAAAAGAGGCTCTATCCACTGGAGGATCGAAGAGAAAATATCCCCTTTGAGCATTTAGTCACACACATCAAAGGAAACAACAGTTTCTATCTTCATTTGCATGGTACAGGCATTAGCTGTGGTCCAGTTACACCAAGCTCTGCTTGAGGAGGCAGAAGTGCCAGTACTTTTCAAGCCTTGACGGAGACAGAGAGAAAATGCAGCCAGGCAAATAATATATCACCCTGCCAAGGCATTTTCCATTTTTAAAAGGACAGAACAATTTTACATTATTTCTGGAGCCTCTTTGCAGCAAATATCCCTTGACATTTGTTCTAGCACCCGGGCTGGGCCGCCTAAAAGTGCTGGCTGGTCCCATCCTGCTGCTTCTGGGTTTGCACAGCGGACCACATTCTGTCTTTTGGTCTTGAACCTCCAGACTGCAGAGGGCAAATGGCTTTTTTTTTTTTTTTTTGTTAGCACAGGCAGACCCAGCTGGCTCTGCAGAAGTGCCCAATTAAGACCCCACCCTGGCAGAAAGAACATGGCGTTTCCGGTCACTTGACAACGCTGGATGGACTATCAACACTCAGGGCTTAAAGGTGCTGGAACAGACTGCGGGAGAGGAACTGGGGTGTTTCTGGTGAAGTTCCTGGGAGGCCCGAGGGGGCTCAGAGATAAGACAATGAATTGTGCTCAGACTGAATGAGAGATCTCTTGGGGAAGGACACCATTCTAGAGATGAGCACCATTTCTAGAATAAATTAGCACAAAAGACTTCTTTCTAGTTGGGGTTACCAAAGAACAAGGTTTTCCAGATTTGGAAAATCAAGATCAGGCTCTTTGGTAAAATCCCCCGAATTGTTTTTTCCTAACATAGTCTGACAATCCACTTCTTATGAAGTCTTTTGTTAGAGGGTGAACTGGGGATCTTATTGTTTCTAATCCTTAGCTCTGGCTGGCCTGAAAAATCTCAGGGTGCTGAATGATTAATTCCAACCTGCCCTAGAAAATGTTAGTCAGCTGGCAAAAGGAAATAGCCCAACGTGAAGGTGAAAGAGGAAACCAACTTTATCTGTGAGTGATTATGTTTGACAAGATGAAAAAGAGAGAAATCTTTTGTCACTGAGAAAGTTCTGCTTTGAGAAGTCTTTGCACTAGTCTTAAGGCTGCACTTTCCACAGTTTGAATTAAAATACAAATAATACCAACTCCCCCCTTTCCCTCCCAAAAAGAGAGCAGAGAAACAAAACTTCATTTTCATACATTTACTACACCAGGGTTTTAGAAATCAGACCAGGAGTCCCAGGTCTACCCAAGTGTAGCATTTTCATTAACTGGGAAATTCTCCTTCTAGAAACCTATTTTTGAATTGCTATTTACTACTAAAATTTTAATTTTTCCTTCAAGCATTGTCACACAGGCAGTCTGATTCTTTGTGGGTGGAATAGCAAGGCAGATGGGAGTCTCCTCCAATAAGGAAAGAAGAGTGGATTTTCATTCTGAAAGGGTGAAAAGATCAGCTTTGTTAAAATTATTCTGATTTAACATTTCTCTCATACCCACAGCATCACAGTATGCTTCAATCTTGAAAGAACATGTTGCAGGCAGGAAAACAAACTTTCAGTCGACCGGTGATTCAGACTTTTCTACTTACACGTTTTTCCTTCATCAATTAAAAAAAAAATTAACCTCGTAGAAATTCTAAACACCTTTTCTGGCTAACATGGCTAGCTTTGCTTTGAGTCTTACTCAGATGTCAATTTTTTTATTATTAAATCATAAACACATAGATCATGCATATGTTAGTGCATTTATGGGGTACAATGTGCTGATTTCATATGGAGTTAGGAATGCTTACATCACACTGATTAATATATACCTCATCTCGTGTGCTTAGTTATTGTGTTAAGACATTTATACTCTATACTAATAGATCTGACATGTACCCTTGCATTATGCAGATGACAATTTTTTTTTAAGACGTCTACACGGACCGTTCGTAGTTAACATTGTACACCTCCAATGCTGGTTCTCCTGGTATCTTTAACTTGCTCTACTTTTAATTTTTTCCAAACCACTTACGACCTTCACATACTGTAAAATGTCTTTATTTACTATGTTTATTGTCCCCCACTGGAACATAAGCACCACGAGAGCAGGATGTGTTTTATTCAGTGATGTACTTTCGTAGCACAGAGCAGTGGCAGTCTCTTAGAAGATGTTGAAAGACAGTGCCCGGAAAAATTATCTGAGACTTGGGAATGAGCAAGAGATTACTAGGAGTTTTTTCAGCAAGGTGTTTTGTAGATGCTCTGGGGAAGGATCTGATTCCAAAGGGGTGAATACCTTTAACTGCCTTTCTATAGACTAGGTAGAAATATAAAACAGAGAGTAATGCGGATGATTCTTGCTCATAGATGCAACAGATTTTTGCCCTATAGAAAAGATAACCCCAGGCTCGGCGCCTGTGGCTCAACAGGATAAGGCGCCAGCCACATACACCTGAGCTGGTGGGTTCGAATCCAGCCCGGGCCCGCCAAACAACAATGACGGCTGCAACCAAAAAATGGCCGGGCGTTGTGGCCGGCGCCTGTAGTCCCAGCTACTTGGGAGGCGGAGGCAATAGATTCGCTTGAGCCCAGGAATTGGAGGTTGCTGTGAGTTGTGATGCCACAGCACTCTCTCCAGGGTGACAGCTTGAGGCTCTGTCTCAAAAAAAAAAAAAAAGAAAAGGAAAGATAACCCCAAACATGATACTTTATTGTCCTGTAGGATATTAACCAATTTTGCATTAGTAAGCATTCTTGCTTTCCTACAAATAGACCTCGGTGCTTCAAACTCTCCTTCGAGCTGGTCGCAACATCTTACTGGTTTCCTCATTAATTAAAGAGCTGAGAAAAATTCTTGACACATTTTCACTTTGTGTTTATATGAAGGCCCTGATTTTTATTGTTTTGAAACTTATGATTGAGTAAAAGTGAATTGCATTCCCTCTGTTAGGAAATTTTACCCGGCCCCATGGTTTTAGATACCAATAAATGTTGACTACCCTGAAATGTGTATCTCTAAGCATAACCTCTCCGTGCCTCAGATGCACAAAATCTCCATTTGGATATCTAGTAGGCATTTCAGAACTAGCAGGTTGAAAGTGGGATTCTGGATTCCCAGTCTCTCCCAACTCTGCTCCTCCCTCCGTCTTGAAATGCAAGACCTTTAACTCAATTGCTCAGGCCAAAGCCCCAAGTCAAATGTTGGCCCAAATACATTTCTTTCTATTAGACCTCACATTCAATCCTTCACCAAAACTGGAGCAATCAACTTTCCTAAATCCATCTACTTCTTAAGACGAACATCTTAGTCTAAGACTTTTCACCTGTTCTTGTGAATAAGGTTTTAATGGAACATAGGCTTGCTTATCTGTTTGCATATTGCCATGGTTACTTTTCTGCTACAATGGCAGTGGCAAGTAGTTGTAACAGAGATCTCAGAGTCTCTGACAGAAAGCTTAAAATATTTACTATTGCATCCTTTACTGAAAAAATTTGCTAATCCTTGGTATGGTAGGCTGAATAATGACCCTTAAAGAGAACTGGTCCTAATCCCTGGAACCTGTAAATGTTATCTTATTTGGAAAAGGGATTTTGTAGATTTGATTAAGTTCAAGATTTTGAGATGGGTGAGGTTAACCTAGACGATCTGAGTGGGCCCTAAATGCCATCACATGTGTCTTCATAAGAAGAGGAAGAGGGAGAGTTGACACATACACAGAAGAGAGGGGGCAGTGTGAAGACGGAGCAGGGAGGGATTTAAAGATGCTAGCTTTGGAGATTGGAGTGATGTGGCTACAGGCCAAGGAATGCCAGCAGCCACTAGAAGTTGGAAGAGCCGAGGAATGGATTCTCCCTAGAGCCTGTGGAGGGAGCGTGACCCTGCCAACATCTTCATTTGGCCCAGTGAAACTGATTTTGATCTTCCATCCTCCACAACTACAAGAAAATACATTTCTGCAGTTTTAAGCCACTAATGTAATTTGTCACAGCAAGCACTGGAAACTAACACCCCTCATCTAAGATACCATCAAGTCTTGATGTCTATAATCCTTTTAAAATAGCAGTGACATAATGTTCCCTACTCAATACCTCACTGGGTTCCTAGTACGCTCAGAATAAAAGCCAAAGGTTTCGCCGTGGAATTGGAAGTCCTGCATAGCCTGGCCTTAGCTTCCTCCCTGGATTTATATCCTAGCACTCTTTCCACCCAGTCTCCTTGTAGTTCCTATACTACACCGAGTATGAATTCGCTTTGGAGCTTTTGCACTGTTTCCTGTGCCTGGAATGTTCTTCAGCCTCACCCATAACTTCATGCTTGTTCCCAGTTCCTTCAGATCTCAGAAGACTTCCCTGATCCTCTCGCAAAGTCATCATCCCACCTTCTCACAGGACTTTTTCTCTGAGCATTTAGCATTATCTACCCTTCAACCAGGTGTCTCTCCTTGTCAGCTCCCTGGCCGCAGCAGGGATTTTTGTCGGTTTTGTCTGTCTGTTGTATCCTCTCTGCGCCTAGAACCAATACCTTGCATGTTGTACACACCCAATACAAATTTGTTGAACGGATGCACATGTTAAAAAATTTAAACCATATCAAATGAGTAAGCCTTATTTTTTTCTGCCTCATCCTCAAAGGTAACCATGGGCAAAAAATAAATTTCGTGGTATTCTTCCAGAAATGTTTTCTGTACATGTAGAATATCTATATATGCAGTAAACCTTTTATCTGTTTTTTAATATACATATGAGAATAGCACATCTTACGCTCTGTGCCTTACTGTTATTTTAGTTAAATATTTAAGCTGGAGATCTTTCCGCAGCAGCATACATTGACTCACTTCCATTTTTTTAATGGCTGCACGACATCCCACAGCTTAATACTTAGAGAAAAATAAATTGCTTGCCCTATTTGAAAAATGGAAAGCCTAATGACAATTAAATGCCTTTGCACTCACATCCTGTTTATTTACTCCCGTAGATGGGAGCGGTCTGGTTCAGTGCTGTTCAGTGACTACCAGTGACGACAATGTGATACATCAGCAGCTTTTCCCTTCCGGCGTTTTGATAGGTCATTTTTACTTTCAACAACTAAACAAAGTTTCCTTGGAAGACTGAGAGTTGAAATAAACTATATCTGAAAGTGTTGGTCAAATAAGTAGGAAAACAAACTATATTTGAAAATGCTGAACAAAAAAGGAAGGAAATGAACAAAACTTATGAGTCCTCCAAATGATCCCAGAGGCCATCAGCATCCATCAGGGCTGATGGAGCAACCTTTCAATTTCAGCTGCCTGGAACCACTCAAGTCAACAGACCAGCCAAGTGCAGGTTGAGTTTTGATTTGCAGGTGCTCAAGTCCCCTTGCCCCCTCCCTCCAATCAGATTGCTGCCTTCAGGAAGCAGAGGTGGGATCCCGGTGGCCTATAACTATTGATGTTGGGGGTCATGTAGCTTTTTTTCATTGGTGCCCATTTGAACCAGCAAAGCCTGATCTCTCTAACCTTTTCCTTCTTTAGAAAAGAAGCCATTCCTTTGGTGCTGGGTCCAAATTCAAGAAGAACTATGAGGTGGTAATGCCTGAAGACTCAAGAGGAGGTAGAAAGACTCCAGTTTTAAAGAGGAAACTGGAGTGATTCTTTAAGTAGCATGTGAAGGTGAGATACATTCCATCAAAGGCATTTCAATATAACTCCGGGGAGGGTCCCCGGAGAGCGAGTGCATTCAGGTGTGTTTTATGCAGTAGCTGGGCAATGTGGGAAAGCTTTATGATTATAACTGTTGTTTAAATAACATCTCTTGGAACCCCAACGAGAAGGATAATGTTCTGTTCTAGGTTTTAATTGCTAAAAGGAAAATAAAACTGTCAGATGCGGTGTGGCTGGTCCTCAGAGGTACTGTCAGTAAAGTTAATATTGAACAAATGAAACTACTGATTCATTTCAAAATTTCGGCAGATTCCTGGGCCACAAATCAGTTCTTTCATGTTCAAATTACATTTATACGAGCTGAAATTCAAGCCCGCGAGGCTCAAGTATCTCAGTATATTTCAGGAATCTGACAAGTCTTTATACTTGCATACTGATAGTTGACACAGATTATAATGTCTGAAATAATTGCTAAATGGACTTGGGTGGGGTGCAGACATGAGGGAAGCTGACCTTTGGCAGGGCAGGAAAACCAGCAGTATGCAGTTAAACTTCAATGAAGCCCACAAGTTTTCATTATGTTTTACCTTGAAGAAACAAGGACACGTAGCATCTCTCTGTATTATTTCTTACAACTGCACGCAAATCTAATTATCTCCAAATTTACAAAAAATAAAGGAAAGGCAAGGGGAGAAACTTTTTGGAAGAAGAAATTTTGGGTATTGCTACTTTCAACCGTATAGCCCCAGTGAGATGAAAGAAGTCATAGATAGAACAATTTGGTTCCTTCCTGTCCCCCAGCTGAGTGAAAATGAACTTGATACCTTGAGCTTCCCTTTTAGGAGTGGTTTAAGCTTCTGAAATGGGTTCCACCCATGCATTCCTCTCCCAATCCAGTAATATGGAAGCTTCAGTAATTTTTCAATTTAAGGAAGCATGTTTAAGCACTTTTATTTTTATCATCACCAGTAATAATAAATAGTCACTTTACTTTAGAAAGCCCACCAGGAAAGGAGGTGCTTTTGCAAATATTTCAGTGGTTAAAGAGGTAATAATGTAATATCCCCATTATTTACCATGTAAGCTTTGTTTCTGGACAGTAACATTCTTTCCTTGAAGAACGTTAAGGCCCACATGGGCAAGGACTCAGAATGGTGTGGTGGATGTATCTTCCAACTACTTTATTTATTTATTTATTTTTTTTTGTAGGGACAGAGTCTCACTTTATCACCCTAGGTGGGGTGCTGTGGCATCACACAGCTCACAGCAACCTCCAACTCCTGGGCTTAAGGGATTCTCTTGCCTCAGCCTCCCGAGTTGCTGGGACTACAGGTGCCCGCCACAACACCCGGCTATTTTTTTCTGTTTTTGCAGTTTGGTGGAGGCCGGGTTTGAACCCGCCACCTTCAGTATATGGGGACGGCACCCTACTCGATGAGCCACAGGCGCCACCCCCAACTAGTTTATTTTCTGAATGGGCTCATTTAGGAACTCAGGAGGCTTCTGATTACTTGCCCCCATCTCTTGGTTATCCTCCTAAGCAAACAAAACAAACACCAACCAACCACCCTCCCCACCCCTACCCCTACCCCAGAAAGTAAGATTTCCTTTCTGATGTCTATGACCCGGATAATATTCAACTGTGTAAATATAGCACAATTAACTTACTAAATATCCAACATTAGCACATATAGGATGCTTCCAATTTTTTTGTTGTAATAAATACAGCGATCCTGTGAAGAATACCCTCACACATACAGCTTTTTGGCATTTAGGGTTATTTCCTTAGAATAGTTTCCCCCGGAAAACTCTTTCTCTAGCCCAGTGGCTCTCAAACTGTTTGGTCTCAGGATCCCTTCATATACTTAACAGACTCTAAAGAATTTGGGTTTATGTGTGTTAGATTGTTATAAATTGTTAGTTTATCTATAGTTATATACTGTATTTGAAATTAAAACTTAGCAATTTAAAATATTCCTTATTAAGGATAATAAACCCATTATATGTTAACATGAATCCTATTTTTAGGGAGAAAAACAATATTTTCCAAAACAAAATTAGTGGTAAGACTGCTGTTATTTTCCAGTTTTGCAACCTCTTTGACGTCTGACTTGATAGCTAGACCTTCGTATCTGCTTCTGCGCACAGGCTGGGGTGAGATCACACATCAAGTAGCCTCTGGAAAACTTTTGTGCACACAGGTGAGAGACTGACACAGTATTACTATAAAAATAGTTTTGACCTTGTGCGTGGCCTGACAGTGTCTTATGGATACCTCCTTCCTCCACTGAGGCCCAGGGGCTGCACTTTGACAATCGCTGTACAGCTGTAAGGCCCTGAGTCTAAGGTGATTTCAATGGGGATGGTGAGGCGCTTTAGAGGTCAAGGTGATATTCATTACCCTCTCCTGTGTTCCCACTGCACCTCATCCTGCTGTTGCTTATGTTTGTTAATCTTGCTAGGCTCTGAGCCCCTGGTGACACTCCATCTTTATATCCTTGGGATCTAATACAACGTCTGGTTCATAGTAGGCACTGGCTGGAAATATTCAAGTATGTATTTTTATTATAAAAGCAGCATAGTTATATTATGGCTGTATCATACAAAACACAGACAGTAAGAAAACAACTCATAATCCCCCAAGTGTCATTTTTCAGGTGTAATTTTATATCAAACTTTTTTGAAAATGCAGTGTTCTATGCCTATCATCATATCATGTATTATGAATAACCCCATAATTTTGTTTCATTAAAAAAAATTATTTTTTAAAATTTCAGGTTAATGTGACAGAGTACAGTTAGGCTACAATGTTTGCATTTGTTAGGTAGAATCTCTGTTGTAGTTGTGTCCTGCCCCCAGGAGGTGTGAGGAATACATTTGTCAGTGCCCATTAAGTGGGAGCTTGTCAATACCCCTCCTTCCTCCCTTCCCCCTTTTTGAATTGAATTGAGTTTTTTCCTTGTGTGGGGATGTATTAGATCGTCTACTGGCTTCATGTTAGTATTTAGTACTGAATACTTGATTTTCCATTCTTGTGATAGTTTACTAAGAAGAATGAAACAGCATAATTTTGAATACGGCCCCCCCAATGGTAAGATTTCCTTTCTGATGTCTATGACCCGGATAATATTCAACTGTGTAAATATAGCACAATTAACTTACTAAATATCCAACATTAGCACACATAGGATGCTTCCAATTTTTTTGTTGTAATAAATACAGCAATCCTGTGAAGAATACCCTCACACATACAGCTTTTTGGCATTTAGGGTTATTTCCTTAGAATAGATTCCCAGAAGTAAGATTACTGGGTCAAAAGATGCAGACATTTTTATGTCTTTTAATACACACTGTAAAATTGCTTTTTGAAAGGGTTATACTAATTTACAATGCCACCAGCACTTATAAGAATTCGTTTCACCACACAAATCGTCAACATAGGTGCTATTAAGAATGCTAATCGATAAAATATTGTAGTCTAGTTGTTAAGACTTTGCAAATTTTGAGGCTTGTAAAATGAAAGTTTGTTGAAAAATGAGGGTACAATACAAAACATTCTTTTGGGACATCTTTACTTGTGGAAAACGTAAGAAATTCTCACTTGCGAAGAACAGAAAAAGAACACATGTTGTTAGGATTGGCACAAATTCACTTTGACAGTCAATCTTAATGCCAAAACAGTTGAACGAGGACTTTTCACTGATTCTGCTAGTTGTCACCAACAGCAGCAAAATGAAAAATAAAATGCAGAAGAACGAAACGCTCTCATTGCAAACCGCACAAAATCAGTGAGGGGCTGGAGCTTTGCTTTCTGTTCAACTTTTCCTGTTTTTGGATCCCATTCCTCTCCTTTGTGTCCGCTATTACCTGCCCACGTGCAGAATTCTTGAATTTCTCTGGACAGGGGGCATTTCCAACTCGAGCGTGGCACACCGCCACCTCGCTTGGCTTGGGGCTTCTCTGCACGGTGTGTGCTCCCCCACTAGATGTGGACGAGTTCCCAGCAAAGCTGCGGCTCTGCCCCTTCTGTTTTTAGGATCTTTCCTTTCCTGAAACCTGACTCCCCATTTCGCAGAGAATAATTTCCGAACACAGCGTGAGTGCAGTGGCCGCTGGACTATTTACTGGGAAAAGCACCGAATTGAACGAAGCCCAGGATTGCAGGAAAAAAGAAAACTTGGTCTGCCTCGTCCTCCAACCAGGCTCGCCGAGGTTGAGCGTTTCTCTAGGATTTTGTTCAGCGGCCTCATCCTGGGACAGGCAGTAATGAGTCATCGGCTCCGTGGGTCACATGGGCAACGTGACCAAAATAAAGTTTCAGTATTTTAAGCCGCTAGAAAAGGGGACAGCGGAGCACTCCGGGGGCGGGGAGCGGAAGGCGGGCGCAGGCCGGCCGCGCCTGGGGCCGTGGGGACGCGGCGGCGCGGGCCGAGGGGGCGGGGCGCCGGGGCCGCGGGCGGGCGGGGCGGGGCGGGGCGGGGCGGGCCGGCGGGAGGCGCGTGCCCTTCCCCCACGGCCGGCAGCGACGCCCGGACTTCAGAGCCGATCGGCTCGGGAGCGCGGTGCCTCGGCGGACCACAGAGCCGAGGCCCACCGGGCCCCGGTCCGCGCCGGCAGCGGCAGGCTGCGGCATCCCGGAGATCCCAGCGCGTCCTCCTCAGCCACCGGGACCCCACGCGCCGGCAGCGGCTTCCCCGGGAACGTCCTTCAGCCCCGGGAGCACGCGGGAAAAGCCCCAGCGCGCCAATGGGCGAGCGCCTTCCTCATGACGGTCACGCTCAGGGGCGGGGCTTCCCTTCGCCGCTCCCGAGTTCCGGGAACCCCCTTTGATTGGCCTGGACGGCCTGGGAAACACTGTAGTGACGCCCAATCAAAACGGCACGTCTCGGCCTCGAGGAAATATTCCGTGTCGGCCCTGTTATTATTGGACAGTTCTTTCGGGCCCTGGCCACTGGGAAGCTTTGTTTAGGTCGGGAAGGCGGGCTTTCCTGGGAGTGGGTGGGGAGGGGGCGTTGATTCTTGACCAATCTTTTCAGCCCGTTGGGTGGTGACCAGCCAATGGGTCGGATGGATAGGACGCTCCTCCCGGAGAGTAGTGAGACCCCTGGTGCGGGGCGATTGGCGGCGGGTGCAATGAGTGGCAGTCGAGCGGCCCAACGGGCGCTGTGCGTGGGCCGTGGGGCGGGGCCAGGGCGGGTGCGCGGCGGCGGCGGGGTGGCTGGGCCGGCGGCGGCGGCGGTACGAGGCGCGCGCTCGGGGTCCCGGTCGCGAGGAGGAGGAGGATGTGGCGCGCGGAGGGGAAATGGCTGCCGAAAACAAGCCGGAAGGTAAGAGCCGGAGCGCGAGGGGCTGGGGGGCGGCGCGGCGGGCGGCGGGACTCGGCCCCGCCGGACATCCCGGACATCGGCTGCGCGGGGCGGGAGCGCGGGGGCGCGGCGGGTGGGCGGGCGGGCGCCCCGGCCGGGAAGGGGGCCGGCGGGGTGGGGGGGCGGAGCGCGGCCGAGTCCTGAGGTGACTCGCGGGGCCGGCGGAGCGCGGCGCCCCACACCCCACCCCCGGGGGCGGGCTGGGGCTGGAGGGGGCGGGGGGCGCGCGGGGCGGGGGCCGGGCCCAGCGAGGAGGAGGAGCCGGCGGAGGGCCGGCGCCTCCCCCACCCGGACTGGGCATCCCCGCCGCTCCCGAGCCCGCGGCGCGGCCCGCGCCCCCCGCGCTGGGTCCAGGGTGGGGGCCGCGGGGCGGAAAGTTTATCCGCCTCGGCCCCCCCGGCCCCGCGCCCTACTGCTCCGGGCCGGTCCCCGTCGGGTGGCCGCGGCCAGCGCTCAGCCCTCGCCGGTCCCCTGTTCTCCGGCGGGCAGGGCCAGACGTACTCGCTCCGGCACCCCCTGCCGCGCTGTGGGCGCCTCCCGAGCGGGAAGGGGTCCCTGAGCTGCTCCCCACCAGGGGGACCCCCTCTTGCTGAGTGTCCCTCGGCCAAAGGGCCTCGTGTGACCCCTCCCCCTCGTCTCCCGGGGAGGGAAGGGGGCCTGCGCAGCATCCCCGCCCCTCGCCGCCGTTCCCATCCTACTCTTGCCCTTGCCCTTATAGCCAGGAGGGTGGGGTCTCCACACTCCCTTGCCCTTTACCTTTCGTGACCCCGATCCTTCCTTGGCGCAGGGGTCCGTCTGGTCCTCTTATCTTCCTCGGAACCTTTTGGGGCCTCTTCACACTGTCTGTTGACCCTTTCTGCCCGGACAAGGGGACTCGGGCTGTGTGTGTTCATCCTCATTCAGTGGATGGTGGGGGCCCTGTGCAGCTCTGAAGTCATTTCTAAATAGGAAAGCAGACACTTCTTCCAGATTAATGTACACTCTTTGCACACTTTCCTGGGTTAGGGTGAGCTCATTTCCTGAATACCCTTTGAGTTGCCCTCTTTTTCTTACGGAAAAGACTGGGCATTTCTGCCCCCCTTTTCCCATTTGTCTAGCTCCCCTGACAACGATCTCTCTCTTCTCTCTCCTCGGAGTTGGTTGTCTGGGTGAGGGTGGGCGCCCAGGTAAGATGTAGGGCAGGGCTTCCATTGTACCTAGTACTTGAGTAGAAAGGGGCCACAATAATTACTTGTGTGTCTGAGGAAAACAAGAGTAATTTTTGCTTCCAGTTGATTCTTGCATCTTAGGAGGGGACAGTTTCACCAGTTGACACTACTCCTCTGAGGAAGGGTCATGTGCCCTTGTTTTTGGTGTTTTAATTACCATCTTCTGCGCAGGAAGAACGAGACTTTGTCCATCGCACACTCAGGAGTCCTTGATCGTTCCTTGGAAATAAACTTCCGAATTCTTTTTTTGTCCTCCTTATGGCTTCTGTTTCCCAGTCAGCCATGTTTAGTGAGCCGGTTACCTTGACTTTTTCTAGTTTGCTCAAATGGTATTCATATTGGCTGGGCAGGGAGAAGCTGCCTTTCCATTCAGAAAGGGAGTACAGACACCTGCGTTGCCCTCTGCAAGAGGTTGCTCATGTGCTCTTTGCACTAGAACCTTCCTTTGGCCCTGGTGTTGTCTGTTGTGGGATCCAAACATTTCTTTGGAGCTTTTAGGGGACAGTTGTATGCTTTCTATTTTTGCTCTTCTGGTCTATTTTGGTTAAACAGATTCTCATGATGATGTATGCATTTGCTTATATATACACGTAAGTTTGTATCCTTGGATAAAATGTCCATTACCTATACAGTGTACAGAAAGTTAGAAAAGTTTTACATTTGGGGTATATTGGGGACCTCTATTTGTAAGAATAGAGTTATATATTACTGCTGTTGGTAACTCTTCGGATTTAGAAGAAGCAGAGGAATCATTGATAAATGGCCAGTTCTGGCCACTCTTTGGTCTGTCATTTGCCTACTGAATAAGCAGAATGACATCCTTGCATGCCTACCAAATCCCTGAGTATGCGAAGTGTGGAGTGCCTGCCCATATGTACCGCATCTTGGCATTCTGAATTTAAGGGTGATATTCTCTGCTTGATTCTGCATAGGGGGAAAAAGTTCTTATCCTGATTTCATAACCACAGTGTAGGGAAAGAAATTTCATGTGTTTTAGGCAAATTATAAGAAATGAGTGAGAATATGTTTTTCTGTGATAACAATTAGGAATGAATGGCCATAAATATGTCCCTGTTATATTTTGGCCATTTAAATAATTAGGAGAGGTTGCAAAATTGACCAGAGGCACCGTTGGAAAGGTCCTTGACACTACATGAGTGGAGAGGTGATTTTCTTCAGGTTCTTTTCTCCGGGGCAGGGGCATGATTTGAGCCCTGTGGGCTCTAGTTAGGTGCTTTGCTTCCTGGAGTCTCCTTCCTTCCTTCCCTTCCCTCCCTCCCCTCTCTCACTCAGCAGGGAAGTGTTACTTTTTGACAGGCTTAGCATGGAATCTCATTGTCCCCAGTGAGCTCTGTCCTGCTCTGGGCATTTGGGCCTTTAAGCCTTTTTTCTGGCCAGGAGGCTATCTCCACCATGATTCACTGAGTAAGGAGGAGTGGTTATCAGGAGGCTTGGCCTGGCTTTGACTTCTGGTCTTTGCCTTTCAGTTAATACTGAGTTGTTCAGAAGGCCCAGTACCCATTGTCAGAGATTTTGACCTCATTTTCTATTTTTTGGTTGTAAAATTTTTTTTTGCTGTTTTTATTGTCTGTATCTAGGGGACAGGAGTTCAGTAGCTGCTGTGTTATGTTGGTGTAGACCCACTAGAGTCATCTCACTTCTGGGGGTGGCTCTTGCTTCCCTTCTCCATGCCCCTGACTCCTTTTGGAGTTTTCCTTGCTGAACAGGTTGCTGCTCTTTGCAAGGGACAGTGGAGGCAGAGTCACTCCACTGGTTGGTGGTTGGTCAGAGGGACACACTTGAGGTTATCATCTGGTGTTGGGTGCTTTCTCTTGAGTTGGATGAGGTTGTATGTTCTGTGTCACAGCTCTCACAGACATCTGGAGGCAGCTTTTCCCTTTCAATCCTCCACTGCTAGGTGCTCTCTTGCAGTTAGGCAGACTAGAAGGGTTCTCTTACTACTTTTTTACATTTTGGCTTTCCGTAAAAACATCATTCTTTATTCCCCTTCACCTCTTATTCCTGCTTTTTGTTCGGGGTTGGGTGACCTCTCTTCCCTTGTCTTCTCTAAGACTTTGCTTATCCTGTTACTTGGAAATGTTGAGTTTCTCTGTCTCATCGTTCAGTGGATTCAAAATGTTGACATATACACGGCAACCTCTACTTAAGGTCAGATTGGGTCAACTTTACTTTTTCAGAAGAGTAGCATTGCTCTTACGTGATCTTTGAGATGTATTTATGTATCCTGTTCAGCTGTGTTTTTCTGTTTCTTTGATTGTTAGGCCCTTGCAGTTTTGGGTTTTCCTAATGAAATAGCCTGTTCTTTAGAGTCAGGTTGTATTAGTTTAGTTTCCTGTTTGTGCTAGTGGGATTTTCATTATTTCTGATTTTGAAGTAGCTCATCTTGTGGCTTAACATATTTTCCCCACTCTGCTTATTACTCTTCGCCATTCTTTGTTTCCTGTGTGGGGTAAATATTTCTTTGTGTGCAGTTGTACTTCTTTCGGACTTTATAGAAAAAGCAGTGGAAGGTGATTCTTTTGTTCTCTTCCTTTTGCTTCATTTTTGTGCCAGTTGTCTGTTTCGTGGGGCCTTTGAATTCGCCCTTTTGGGGTGAAGTCATTTTTATATTTATTCTCCCATTACTGAAATCATTGATTCAGAAGACCTCCAGGATCTGTGGGGGTGATGTGACTTTGCTTGAGACCATATTGGATAGTGTTAGCCTTTTTGTATGAAGGACATCTTCGTGTAACTTAAGCTTGTCTTTTATTCTTCTAAGGAATTTTTTCCTGATTTTTAGTTTTTTAGATTGTAATCTTATAAATATACGCTCTAATAGTGTAGTGTCCTGTTGAGTTTTTTTCCCTTCTCCTCACAGCAGTGAGGGTGGAGGAGGGTGGACAGAGGCCTTTCCCCCAGCCTGTGTGTGTGAGAGAGAGAAAAAGAGAGTGAGTGTTTGTATATATAGAAAAAAGTGGTCAGCCTTCTCAATTTGATTGTCTAGGCATAACTTTTAGGTCATTAAGACACCTGATTGGTTGGAATGCTTATTTAACATTTGAACAGCAGCATTGCACTAGGTATTGTACAGAACATGTATCCTTTATATAAGGAAATGGTAGAAAACTTTTTTTTTCCTATTACCAGAGTATGATTCATATTATTCCATATTATGCCAGATAGCATGAATATGTGACTGAATGTTTTTGTGATGACAGGTGATATGTGTTTTCGTTTGCATTTCCATTATACAGATCATTTTCTGAAATTTTTTTATCTTCTGGAATCACTTACCAAGTCCTTTTTTTGATGTTCTAGATGACTTAAATCCTATTTCCCTGTTTTCAGCCTTTCCCTCTATTTCTTTGCCTTTTCCCATGTAAAGGAGTTTCTTGATTGCCCTTGTTATCATTGATATAAAAAAAGTACTTTTAGATCTGCTGTATTTGTAGCCTCTCACTTAGTAAAAAAGGGATGGATGCCCATCATCTCCTTTGTCCTATAGCACAAGGCATTGTTACTGCTTGTTTCTGTGAGGATGGGTGCATGGAATGGAATTTAAACCACAAGACAAGTGGTGATAGTATTTGTAACTAGATAGCATCTCTGGGTGAAACACTGGGTTCTTCAGGCTTCTGGGCTTGCCCATGAAGGATTTTGGAAACTTGTTTTTGCTGCATTTAGCTAGCTTCTTTCTGCCTTTGGGCACAGCCACCAAACATATTATTTCATTTGGAGCCTTCATTTACAATAAGATGTGGGGTCATCTCCTAGTACTCCTTTGCCTGTTGTATATAGTACTGTCTTTAGTCCTTGGTGCGTTTTGAGAGTGGAAGTGAGATGTGTTCTTGCTCTATACTTCTTTGCCCATCTAACTTTAATAAGAGAGTACAGTTATTTACTGTCTTTTCCAGATTGTCATATATTATCTTTCTTTTCTCTTTTTAAAATACCTAATTAGATTCAGGGTATAGGTTGATCACACACTGTCAGATCCTTTTATTTTGTGTCATGCATGGTAGTATCTGTCAGTCCTGTGATTAAGCCATGTTACTATTCTGTTATCAGAAAGAGGAACTTGTAAACATAAAGATGATCTGTTATCCTGGGGTAACTGTCTTATATTTGAATGAAAGCATTTCTCTGTATGTATTAACAGTGGGCAGTTGTTTCTGATTTTTCACATGATAGGTTCTTTTTTTTTTTTTCCATCAGTATGTTGGTAGTGTATTTGTAAGGTTGTATTGCATCGTTCTGCTTTGAACACCATTGTTTGTAGAAGGTCATGGGCCTCATGTGAAGATTGGTTATGCTTCCTGAGCATTTTTTTTTTACTTCATAACCCTGGACTTAAAAAAGAAATATTATGTCCCTACTGGAAAGAGGGGCCAACTGTCAGTCACATTGTTTCCCCTTTTACTCTTTTTTTAGGGGATTGTTCATTTACTTTCAACTGATTGACAATAGCATAAGGTGGAAGGACCAGTGAAATGCTTTAAATGGTTCTTCCCACATTCATGCCCAGTGTTTTGCTTGTTCTTGATATAGGTTTATGCTTTCTTTACATGAGTCCTTTACTTATTTGGAAAAGTGCAGTCACTTTTTGTTTTTTCCAAATTTAACCAGGCCTTGTAAGTCATGTAATATATCCATCCCTTCTTGAGACTGTTTGCTAGTGTGGGGCTGTATTCTTCATTCTGCTCTCTGAGGTATAGTTTTGTAGTTACATGGGCACAAAGTGACATGTCTTGAAAGAAATGTTTGGGACTGTGTTCTTAATAGCTTTAAAAATGATAATGCATGTAGACTGATTAAGTGGCATTTTTCTCTACTTCTTCATGCCAGCTAGAATATTTCTCTCCATGACTTCCCTTCCCACCTCTCAATTCCCAAAACAAAAACTATAATAAAATCTCCCCAAAAGTAACCCTTATGAAGGCCGGCTCTGATGGCTCCTGTTCTGCAGTTCAGCCCCTAGCTCTGGACAGCGTGTAACTGGTACTTTTGGATGTGTAATCTCAGTGGCCTGACATGTGGAAAGCCTTCTGGGGTTTAGAGTAGTCATTTGTTCAACAGACTTTGCATTCTCCCTTTTTTTTCTTATCATTTGCCACAGGGTCTGATTACTAAATAAATATTTAGTAACTTAAAGACACTTGCAAAGTGGATTATATTTTCCTCTTATTTCCCCCTAGCCATTGTAGTGAATACTGACAAAAGTAAAATACCGTGTCCCTACTTTAGTGATCACCATCCCTAAGAAAATTGGTAGCCAGTTTCCAGTCATGGCCGTGCAGCCAGTCAAGACTGTTTTCATGCAGCCTGTATGTTACTGCTGAGATGATGATTTATCCGCGCACCTAACTCTGGAGTATAAGGGATAAGCCAGATACTTAAGTCTGTATTTAATCTTTTTTTTACAGTTTACATTCAACAAGATGTATCTATGTGTTATATTAGAATGATGTGCAGATACAACCAGAGGTACTCTTTCAAGTAAAAAAAAAGCAAACAAAAAGAGAAAGCTTTTATTTGTACAAATTAGAAAAGTAGATGTTATTTTTCTTTCCTTCATCTGAGTTGATTTAGATTGCCAATCATTATTGAAGATAAATTAATACATTTAAGAAGTACTCTTTTTAAAACTTATATTTGGTTTTTAATCCTTTTCTGAAAAGTCATTTCTGAGGATTTATGTGCCCTGTTGGTTTTCTGGGCACTTGGATAGCAAACCATTTGGGAATGACAAGAAGAAATTGAGGCAAAATGTGACATTATTAGATAGAAAAAAGATGTTATAGGGAAAAAAATTACCCATTTATGATTAAAAATAAAAAGTGATCATTAGAAGTCCAAATTCAGATATTCTAAGGAAAAAAGAAATATCGATATGATGATTATTTTGAAATTGATACATACATGTATTGCATAAAGAATGCTCCCCAAAATGGGAATGTTCAGAAAACAGATAAGTTGATTGGATTGATTTTTTTTTCAGATGCTGTGTTTTTTTCTCTTTTATAAAAGTAATTGAAATAAAAGTAAACTCTCTTAGCGAAGAAAATACAAACTTTGTAGGAAGTTCAGCAGAATGGAACACTTAAGAAGTCAGGATTCAAGATAAGGATTTTTTATTGCTAATCCACAAGGGGGTAGTGATGTTCTATCAAAGATATTTGTGGTTGAACTGTGAGATGATCTCTTAATGTTTTAGATGTACGGATAAAACTGATATGTTTGCATTTTTACTTAAGAGCTTCTTTTTAAAATGTTTATTGTCAAAATTGTTTATTACTTAAATTTAAGAAAAAAACATTTTGGGTAGATGACTATTTTAAGCCAAATGAATAATAAAGAAGAGAGAATGTCTTTGTAGTTTTGTGCTTGGAGAGGTTACCAAAGATGTCAGGGTCACTTATATTTTCTAAGAATGTAATAATCTTAAATTTTCCTGGGAAACATTAGGAATCTAGGAATCAGTGACTTACGTGTCTTAAATAAAAGGATTTTAGTAAATTGTGTTTAAACTTTACAGAAGTTTGTATTGCTAGTTGTATTTTCAGTTCTGCCAAGAGGTGAAAAATATGAACAATCCACACCACTATTAAAAGCAGCACTAACTGCTTTTAATAGTTGTAAGTAAATCAAATTTTTATAATCTCTTTTTTTATTAGTTTATATTACATCATTAGATAAAGGCATTTTTTTTCCTCTCTCACATAAAAATTTCCAGTAACTTGCCTCCGGTCACTGAATTCCACCCCTTATGTTCAGAATTACTTAAAATCAGGTGTGGTGTGGCAATTAGGTAATTTTCAGTGGAGAAATAAAACTTGTCCTAGCTATATTATGCATTTTTTTTTTGGTGGTAGAGAAAGATTTTAAGTTAGGATAGGGACTATGTCCTACTTATTTAGAGACACACTAGCCCCATCTTTGAAAGGTTTATTTCTAACATTAATAGTATGAGCAGTTTTGTGGTGGAGAGGTTATGCTTGTTTGTTCCTTGTACATTGTGTATTTTTCATTTTGGTCTAGGGAAAGGGTTGTTAATATACCTTTTCTCTTTTTTCTCCTCTCCCCTCATTCTGAGACAAGGAAGGAATTTTTCTTTCACCTTTTTTACCAATTGATTTTGATATTTTAACACCCCAAAAGAAAGATTGTTTCTTCATATGCTACTATAAACTCTGCTGGGAACTGAACTATGACATCAGCATTTTCATTCATGAATTTGATTCTTCTGAATTTCTTTTGTTTTTTATTCCTGAGCTGACTTCTGGCACATGGCACTGATCAGTTTACCATCAGTTAGACCATAAATCAATGATAAAAGGTGAAGCAAAAGATAAGATACTGGAGTTATTTTGGTAGTGCTATAGTTGCTCATGCTGATTTGCATCAGTGCAGTTTGGATAAGGTTTCTGGCCAAACAGATTGAAATCTAAAAACAGCCAGTTTAATTATCTCATGATTTTGTGGATTGAACTATGTTGTGAACATACTGACACAAAATTTTTGTTCTTGCTGGAAGTTCAGAGGGCTGTGCTATGGCTCTTTTGTTATAAAGTAGCATTTCTTTTATAATTTGATGAAATTGGAGGATTCTGCTTTATTTCAGAGAGGTTAGGCCTGGAGATTAAATTATGTTTTACTCAAATTGTTTTTGGAATGAATTTATATATTTTTTGAGCATTTTGTTGCTCTTGAAATATTTTCAGTAACTTTATTGTTTGTTACTTGTATTTTTAAGATGTTATCATTATTGTCATGGATCTGGTGTAGCATTCCTTATATTAGAGTTAGGTTTCATCTCCTCTAGATTGTATACTCTTGTAGTTGTCGACTCCATTTTCTCCTCCAGGGAGGTCACTACTTGTAATTTGTACTGTGTGTGAGCAGTTCTTGAAGAAAACGTATTTGGAGTTTTCCTCTGCAGGGCCAAGTTTGAGGCTGAGCCTCTGGCCTATGGCATTTTTAAGTCTCCTGCAGTTGATGAATGGTGAGCTGTAAAAAAAGTTCATTTTCTTTGCTTTCTTGGGGGATTGCTGATTTTCTGGATATATAATTGCCTAGAAACATTTAGAAATAAAATGTGTTATATTTAGGAATCATCATTTTAGCTCAGTTATAATTCATGGTTAGAGTGAATGATTTGAGCTGTAGCCACTTTGATTGATACCCAGTCTTACTTTGAGATGACTTTTTTAAACCTCATGACAACTCACAGATATTGCCTCCTCCCATCCTTAAGTGAAACTAGAGCTTTGTGTTTCTTTAGGTTGAACTGATTGATGGATAACAGATGAGAGGTCTTTTAGCTAGCTTTCTTCTTTAAGTAGATGAACTAGGAAAAAGAAAAAGGCAAATAGAACGTGAACAAGCATTTGAAGATGACTTAAATGATATTTTTTTCTTAAGAATTAAAAAGTTTTGATATTATTTAAAATATGAGTTCTAGAAAAGAATCTATTTGTGAGTAATATTGAAGAAAAAAATACTTAATGATAGAGAGTCTCCGTAAAAACGCCCTAATTTTTAAAACCATGTCTCACTGTAGGATTTATGACAAGTGGAATGTGATTATTAGATTTCAGATATTTGGAACATTGGCTATGGTGATAGACATATTTCTGCATTATCATTTTTTGTATCACCCTGTACCAAACAGTGATAGGGTAGTCCTCAGGCCATTAGGGGTTTAGGTTTCCTAAATGGTGGTTACAAAAATCCTACTTTAATTCCCAGATAGAACTCTTTTCTTTTGATAGCTAGGAACCCTAGCAAATGGGACAAAGGGCCCCGGTTGGAAGGGCATTGTTTATGTCCTTTCTGTCACTTAGGCAGGCCAAGAACTAGAAGGTTCTTTCTCCTCGGCCTCCACATGTTCTTAGCAAATAAAACTTCTCCATTTGTCACTTTAGATTCTAGTACAACTCAGATTGGTTTTTTGAAGACTCAGTTCTCATATAACAAGTTACAATAGCCGGTGGTAATTTTGAGGGGGTTCATGTTAGGTGAAGAGTTGTCTTGGTGATGACCTTTGAAGTTCCCTCCCGTTCTGTCTTGTGGTTACAGTTCCAGGATTCCCATTGGATGCCTGAGACCACAGATGGTACTGGACCCTATTATATACAGTACCTTTTTTTCTGTGTAGTATATACATACCTGTGATAAAGATTAATTTACAAATTAGGCACAGTAAGAGATTAACAGCAGTAACTGATAATAGAACAATTGCAACAGTACACTGTAATAAAAGTTGTGTGAATATGGCCTTTTTACCTGAAATTACTAAATATCTAATTGTACCATACTCACCTATTTTTGGACTGTACTCGATTGCCAGTAACTGAAACTGCAGGTAAAGAGAGGACTGTTGTTTAAGAAAATGAAGTTGGATGTATGGAATTTTGCTTCATAGCTTGCCTTGCTGATGTTCAGCTGTATTCTATATAACTAGATCGTTTCCTTTTGAGGTACAGCTTGCTGTAGGTCAAGAATTAATGTGCTGGCTCAAGTCCATTTGGAGGAATTTGAACTGCGGTCACTGAAATGCCTCCTTTCTGGGCTACACAGAGGGCTTAGATTTCTGGTCTATTTAACAGCCCCTTGTATTTACTTTAGAAAATGTAAAAAAAAAGGCTGTTCAAAAAAGATGCACAACACAAAAATGGTCACAATTATTCCCCATGACAGATTTGAGATCTGTATCCAGATATGGATGAGATTTTGTAGTTTTGGAAAATAGACTTAAATAATATATGATTATAGATGAAAAAGTATCTGCTAATCTCAGACTTTTTTATGCTCAGGGTAGTATTTATATTAATTTGGTTGATGAATTTTCTGGAGTTGATTGATGTAACTGTTATTAAAATGTATCGATTGCCAGTAATTCAGTAAATAAAGACTCTTCCTTTTAAGAAACTCATGTGGATTGGGGAAAGAAACTCATGTGGATTGGGGAGTTGTGCGAGTCCACTATAATCGGTCATGTAGAATCTTTATGTGGACATACTCCCTGGGCTACTGTAGGCCCAGCATTTATAGAAGCCTTGAACATAAATTTATTTTTTGAAAGTTTCTTTCATATTTGAAAATACTGAGGGGGAGGCTAAAGTTCCTGGTGTTATTATAAATATTCCTTGCCTTTATCTTTTCCATTTATGCCATTATGAAATGTGTTGGCTGAATCATTTGCTTTGAAAAAGCTTCAATGGAGGCTTCGTCCTCATTTAGTTTTATTGATAGAGGCTGTTGTGCTAAAAAGAAAGCTCTGACAGGTAGAAAGGTGGTAAGTGGGTACTCAGCATTTTTGAAGTACTTGTCTTTCTTCCTAGGGGTCCTCCAGAAATTTAGATTACTTGACCAAGTTCAAGGCCCAGAGATTTCTGCTAGGCATTTGGGGAGGGAACGTCAGTCCTCCTGTGTGCTGAATCTGATTATTCTATGACCCCTTGCTGCTTGTGTGAGTGCTGTCTGATGTGAATATAGTAACACTGATGACCTTTCTCACAGGGCTGAATATCCTTGAGGCCTTTATCTGTCCCCTTCAAGTATTTTTAGTGTCTGAAGCCTCTGTGGCCATGTCTGGAGGAACTGAGGGTGGATTTAGCTGTTCTGGGGCCGCTCCAAGTTGCTGCGGAAGCTCTTTGCTGCCTTCTTCAACATTTCACCTCAGTATCGCCTCTGGTGAGGTGCCTTGCCCTTGCCATTTGATGAAGGAATAGAGACAGAACTGTTTGCTTAATGAAAATAAAAAAATCATGGTTTCAGAATAGTTTTAAACGTAAGAGATAGTTAGTGGTGGTACACAACAGTGGGAATGTGCTTAATGCCATTGTATACTTGAAAAGGGGTAAAATGGTGAATTTTATACTTTGTACATTTTATTACCGTTATAAAATAAAAACTCCAAATACATTTAAAACTTAATGAGAAAAGTAGTTTTAAAGTTCTAACAATAAATACATGGCAGTATTTTCATTACCCCAAGGTGAGAGGTTGTACCTTAAAAAGCTGTCAAAAATCACACACACAAGATAAATAAATAAATGATGGCAATCAGGCCCTGAGGTTCATTTATACAGAAGGTGATTTTTAGGTGAGATTTTAATCTTTGCAATATTTGTATTTGTAAAGAGGATTAGCTAGCTCATTCAGAAAATCTGAAGTTCTTAGTGGACACCAGGAAATGGCTGTTGTTGGGGGTCGATGTCAGGGAAGGTAAGCTGGCCCTACTTTAGAGTAGAGCACTTTGGACTGTGAGGATCATAAGCCACTAAGCTTACACCATGTGAAGGCGATTTTAGTCTAAGCAAAGGAGCAGCAGTCCCAGCTTCCCAGACAGAAACTGCAGTGCACCTGGGCAGTAGGACCTGGGCCTGGAGAGACTGGAGTAGACATCCTCTCTAGACACCCCTGGGGCAGAGCTGGGATCTTCTCTGGGACGTCATGGCTCTCATCTGCTGTTTTCCTATGTCTGCTCCCTTCTGTTTTCTCTTTGCAGCCGGGCTTTCTCCACTCACATGTAGCTTCCTTGTTAAGTTGCACACAGTTGTGGCCCTGGAACTGGATTCCAGTGCCCACCATCATCTGACTCCTGACCCTATGTTCCAGTACTAAAATACTCAAGACTCTCAATTATAAGAGGGACTCTAGCTAACAAATGCAAACATTCTAGCCTAATACTTTGTACCCTCAAATTAATGTGAAATAATACTACTAATAAAAAAAGAAATAGTTATTAAGACTATACTTTATTTATTTATTTTATTTTTTTAGAGACAGAGTCTCACTTTGTTGCCCTCAGTGGAGTGCCATGGCATCACAAAGCTCACAGCAACCTCCAGCTCTTGGGCTTAGACGCTTCTCTTGCCTCTGCCTCCTCAGCAGCTAGGACTGCAGGCTATTTTTTGTTGCAGTTTGGCCGGGGCTGGGTTTGAACCCGCCACCCTCGGTATATGGGGCTGGTGCCCTACTCACTGAGCCACAGGTGCCACCCAAGACTGTAAAGAAAAAAAACACACCTCAAGACTGAGAGAATGTGACTGACTCTTCTTAGCTACTTGCTTTGTTTCTATGGGCTGGGTGTTCTTCCCAGTCCAGTCGATGATGAAGGAGGGTTAATTGGGTGGCCTGCTCATCACCCAGAGGGTCTTGGAGTGGGATGAGAGTGTGTGAAAAGGGGACTGTAGCCGAGGGTCTGGCATCTCAAGCTGTTTCCATCAAACAGTGTGAAAAGAAAGGACATCGACTCCTAGATGGGTTTTGTATGTTCAATTGCTAATGATTAAACTTTTTGCAGAGAAAATGTTCACTGTAGCAACGGTTAGAGGCTTGAGTATCCTTAGTCAGTGACTTATAGTGGAGCAAGTCAGTGGTGTACAGCAGGACACCTGGAATGCTGTGGTTTGTTTAGTCTTGCCCTGGTTCTCAGGAAGAATGAGGCTGTTTGGGGGAATGTCAGCACCATCTGAGGTCTTCCACTGTTCACATATGTGGATGCATTTTCTCCCTTCTCCCCTTAATTTTGACCAGTAAATATAAAGGCCTGGAGATGTGCATCCTTAGTGGGAGAGGGAGATGTATATGGGGGAAGAAAACAAGAGAAGTGGCCGCCTTCTATGCACACAGATGGCTTTCCCTTAGTTTCCTTCCTGCCTCTCATCTCGTTTTTCTTGACTTCTCATGGTAGAAGGAGGAAACAGAGAAGACAGGTGGAAGACTGAAAAACAGTAGTTTGGAGACACTATGTAAAGGCCTAACAGCATGCACGCCATTGAATTCTCTAGATTTACAGCTGTTTAGTAAGTGATGTTTCATGGTGATGACCTTGACTATATTCGGAAAAGCAATGCTTGGGTATGTTCTGCTTAGCAAAAGAGGAAAGGATAATATATTTAATAATACTTTAAAGAAATACAACACCAAAACAGTTTTAGTAGTTAATAGGGATTTGATTCCTTTTTAATAACAGCCTTATTATACATTATAAACATACATAATTCCGTGTTTTTTGTCTACTTACACAGTTGTGCAACTGTCACTACTATCTAATTCCACAATCTTCATCACTCTAGATTCCTGCCATCTCCCAGCTCTGGACAGTTATTTACCTACTCTTTTTTTTGTGAATTTGTCAGTTTTGGACATTTTATATAAATGGAATCATATAGTGTTTATCCTTTTGTGACGGGCTTATTCCCCTTAGCATAATGTTTCCAAGGTTCATCCATGTCTTTTTTTTTTTTTTTTTTTTTGAGACAGAGCTTCAAGCTGTCACCCTGGGTAGAGTGCTGTGGCATCACAGCTCACAGCACCCTCTGATTCCTGGGCTCAAGCGAGTCTTCTGCCTCTGCCTCCCAAGTAGCTGGGACCACAGGCGCCCACCACAATGCCCGGCCATTTTTTTTTTTTTGATTGCTTTTGATTGCAGCCGTCATTGTTGTTTGGCAGGCCTGGGCTGGATTCGAACCCGCCAGCTCAGATGTACGTGGCTGGCGCCTTAGCCCGCTGAGCCACAGGCGCCAAGCCGGTTCATCCATGTTTTATAATTACTTCATGCCTTTTATGGCTGAATAGTACCGGGTGTGTATATATACCACATTTTATTTACTTGTTCACTAATTGATGGATTCGAGTTATTCCACCTTTTGCCTGTTATGAAAAATGCTACTATGAGGGCAGCGCCTGTGGCTCAAGGAGTAGGGCACCAGCCCCATATACCGGAGGTGGCGGGTTTAAACCCAGCCCTGGCCAAAAACTGCAAAAAAAAAGAAAAAAAAAAAGCTACTATGAATATTTGTTTATAAGTTTTTATAGGTACTTATGTCTTCATTTCTCTTGGGTAGATAACCTATGAGTGGAATTGTGTCATATGTTAACTTTTTAATTTTTTGAGGAACTGCCAAATTGTTTTCCAAAGCAGCTACATCATACTACATTCCCAATGTAGGAAGTTTCCAGTTTCTTTTCTTTTCTTTTCTTTTTTTTGAGACAGAGTCTCACTTCATCACCCTCTGTAGAGCGCTGTGGTGTCACAGCTCACAGCAACCTCAAACTCTTGGGCTCAAGCATTTCTCTTGCCTTAGCCTTCCAAGTAGCTGCCACAACGCCTGGCTATTTTTAGAGACAGGTGCTTTGGCTGAGGCTGGTCTCGAATCTGTGAGCTCAGGTGACCCACCTGCCTCAGCCTCCCAAAGTGCTGGGATTACAGGAGTCTGATTCTGTTTCATTGATCTGTATGTCTGTCATTCTGCCAGTACCACACCGTCTTGATTACTATAGCTTTGTAGTAAATTTTGAATTCAGGAATTGCTAGTCCTACACCTCTGTTCTTCTTTTTTCAAGATTGTTTTGGCTATATTTAGGGCCCTTGTGTTTTCCATATGAATATTAGGACTAGCTTGTCAGTTTGTACAAAAAAAGGCAACTGGAATATAATAGGGATTATATTAAATCAATGGATCTGTTTGAGGAATTTAAATGTTTTTTGGATCTGCTATATGTTTAGAACTCCTGGTTAACTCAAGCACCCAACCATCTTGCCTTAGAAATGTAGTGTTGTTTTAATTTAGTAGTACAATAGGCTGCCTTGGTGAAACACTGTAACTTACTGTTAAACTGGATTGGACTTTTCAGCTTCCAAGAGAGCAAATAGCTATTCTGTATTGCCTGCAGGTTGGCTTCTTGTCATATGTGTTCTTATGATGTGAAAGTTTGCTGATGCCTTGTGTATTAGAGAAAATGTGGCATTCTGGTTAACATGTATCTTGTTAATGGAGAATTAGCAGATTACATACATGAATATTTAATTATTAAAGAGTTAGAATATGTTAATAATGTGATATTGTGATTTATATAATTATTATTTTTGGAGGTGTCAGAAGATATTCTAGGATCTTGTAGTCCTGCAGAGGCCTTGTGAACATCAGTTATTGTTATACTTTTAAGTGTGTTCACTTACTCAACAAATAATAAAGTGTCTATCTGTGTCAGGCACAGGAAGGACAGACCCAGTTCCTGTCTTCATGTAGCTAGGGGAGAGGGGACTTTATTCAAGATGCCATGTGAATTACTTAACCCCAGTGAGAAAAGCCCACATCGCAGAGTCACAGAGTTACAGATGCTGATGTGAGTGTGGAGAGAGAGGGACACTTTTACACTGTTGGTGGGACTGCAAACCAACGCAGCCTCTTTGGAAGGAAATATGGAGAGTCCTCAGAGAACTCAAATTAAACTTACCATTTGACCCCACAATCCTACTACTAGACATCTACCCAGAAGAAAACAAATCATGTTGTTATAAAGACATTTGTACTAGAATGTTTATCACAGCTCAATTTGCAATTGCCAAGATGTGGAAACAACCTGAATGCCCAGGACAACTCAGGAATGGATTAACAGACTGTGATATATATCACACATATACATATATATGCATATGCACACACACACACACCCTAGGCTACTATTTAGCCGTAAGAAAAGATGGTGCGTTTACATCTTTTGTATTAACCTAGATGGAGTTGAAACAGATTCTTCTTAGTAAAGTATCACAAGAATGGAAAAGCAAGTATCGGTTGGTGCCTCTATCTCAGTCAGCAGGGCGCCAGCCACATACATGAAAGGTGGCGGGTTTGAACTCGGCCCAGGCCTGCTAAGCAACAATGAAGTTGCAACCAAAAAATAGCTGGGCTTTGTGGTGGGCACCTGTAGTCCCAGCTACTTGGGAGGCTGAGGCAAGAGAATTGCTTAAGCCCAAGAGTTTGAGGTTGCTGTGAGCTGTGACGCCATGGCACTCTATCGAGGGCGACATGGTGAGACTCTGTCTCAAGAAAAGCGAGTATCTAGTGTATTCAATTTTATTATGAAGCCCTTAGTTGATCTAACACATGCCCACGTAGGAAAAAACTTAATTCTATTCAAGTTGAGGGGAAGAGGAACTAGGAAGGGGAGATTGGTGTGCTCCCACTGAATGGGCACAAGGTAGGGGTGTATGGCACAACTTTTGGGTGTGAGACACAACTACAAGAGGGACTCTACCTAACAAATTCAAAAATGGTGACCTGGTTGTTTGTACCCTCACAATAACCTGAAATAAAACAAACAAACAAAAAACAACTTATTTAACACATTAAACTAATCCAATAAAATCTTAAAGTATTGGTAAAAAAAAAAAAAAGATGCCATGTGAAATTACAACTGGGACTGAGTGGTGTGCAGGCAAGTACAATGTGTCATAAAGGGGTTTGACTAACCTGAGAGGTTGGAGGAGGATTCACAAGCAGGGATCTAGAGGAAAATAGGAGTTAATTGTGGAAGAATTAAGGGGGAAAGTTCCAGGTAATTGGATGAGCTGGTTAGTGAATACTAACCAGTGAATACTCTGGTTACATTCTGGCTGCTTATAACTTTTAGGAAAGAGTATCTGAAGACTTACTTGGGTTTGGTCTTCACTCTGCCCCTTAAGTACCTTGTGACTAGGAACATAGCTGAATCTTTTGGAGCTTGTTTTTTTTAAAACTTACATAGGCATTTTATTTAGAGATACTTATATGAAAACATACAGAAATGTAGACTTTTGATTGATTGTTTTCTTATAACTTAAAAATAATGTATTTTTTGAGAGTTTCCATGTTTGGCCACTTAGAAATGTAGTACTGGTAAAATGAATATTTTTCAGAACATTTTTCCTGGTCTTTGAAATGAAAATTATTTCAGTTCGTATGTACTTCAGAAACCTATGGGGAACAGAGTCTGTAGGGGAGCATGTATGGATGTATGCTGTACTATGGCACTGGGAGGAACTGGAGAACTTCTACAAGGAAGTAGAGTTTGATCTGAAATCATTGACAGGCAAACGTGGTTGGAGGAGAGATTTCAAGCAAAGGAAGTGGAGCACAGGCCTAGAGCCAGGAGGGTACAGGGAGTGGCTGGAATTCTAGGTGCATATGGGTAGATGAGCCTGGGGAAGTGGGAGGGGTCAGGTTATTAGGGGCTTGGAAAGTTAGACTTGGGGAGTCTGGATTTTGTTCTCTGCTCTGAGAGAAGCTTTTAGGTTTTTTTTTTTCTTTTTTTAAAGCAGAGGTGTGGTAGCGACTAAAGTCGATTTCCTGTAAGGTGTTAATATGGACCACCTGCTTACCACCTCGCCGACTTCCTCTTTACCCCATAAATCATGTTAAAGTTTTTAGATTCTGATTGTGCCAGGATACATGTTTTCTTGTGGGTTGGCATATTGCTGTTGCCTTGACATAGAAGGTGCACCTTTCTCCAGAACACAGGCACACATACACATGCTCTTGCTGACTCCTTGTCAGCTTTCAGCTTAAATGAGACTTTTCCAAGAAGACTCCTTGATCTTGCCTCTTTTTCCAGGTTGGGATGGGTGTCTTTCCTATGTGCACCATAGCACTCTGTGGTTTTCTTGGTCATGGCGCATTTTCGTTTGTATTGGAGTTGCTTGTTTACTTTTCTTTCTCCCTCAAATGTACATTTTTAGAGGTCAGAGGCTTCAGCACATGGGCTGAGCAGATAGAAAAGACTTAGAGCTGGGAGAGAATCATTCTTGCCAAGAGTCGTCTGTATCATTGGGTCTGGTGTGGATCAGTGGGGTGTGTGTGTGTATGAGAAAGACACACAGTTTTGTGACTGGGAGCCTTGCTGGAAGGTGACTCCTAAATTTTGAACCATAACAACTGGGAGTTTGATGAGACTAGACTGAGATGTTTCGGGGAGAATGGATGGCAAAGATAATTGCTTTGTTTTAGATATCATTGGGTAGCTTTTGAATATGCATATACAGCATGTCATTGGAAATGTGGGTTAAAGATTAGGGAGTCATTCATGTGATTACCCCGTATTTTTTTCTTCATTGGGCTTCCAGAGGGCAAGGGAGCCCTGGCGATGGAGTCCATAGAGGTCAGCCCCCCTGGGCACAGGGCAGGGAGAAGTAGGGCAGTGAGTAGATCTAGTGGGGCAAACACAGATGCACCCACACATCCTCTGATGGAGAATTAGCTTCATGAAAGTAGTGACCTGGTTTGTCTTGCTCATTGCTACCTCACTCTGCCCAGAATAGTGACTCATGGTTGAATGAATGAATGAATCAATTCAAAAGAATTAGAAGTCACAGTAGTGGGTGAGATTGCCAGAGGAGAAGAGAAGAGACTTGAGGGCAGAAGTGTGAATGCTTACATCCATGTCACCAGAGGAGAGAGGGCCAGTAGAGACCGAAAAGTAATGTTCAGGGAGGAAATGGAAGAAGCAGAATATAAATTCAAGGACACTAAGTATAGAGAGTTGAAAGGAGATGATCCACTGTAATGCTGCAGGGTTTGAGTAGCCTGAAGACTAAGGGAAACGTACTGATTCGCCTGTCTGATAATGAGTCGAGAGAAGTGACAGACGTCTTTCAGGGATTTGGTGGTATGTATCAGAATGCTAGTAAAAGTGATGGTGAAAGGATTGATCAAGTCCAAGTTGAAAAAAGAAATCACTGGCCTGATGGGCTGTGGATATATTAGTTATCTATTGCTGCTGAAATACATTGTCACAAATTTAGAGCATTCAGACAGCCCGATCTGTGATCTTGCAGTTTCTGTGGGTCAGGCATTCAGGTAGACCTGGGCTGGGTCTGCTGCTCCCAGACCCCCCCACCCTACCCCTGCCAGCCCCAGACTGGGGTCAAGGTGCTGGCCAGGGTTGGGCTCTTACTGGAAGCTGCCACAGAGGAAGGATCTGCTTTCCAGCTCCTGTGGTCATTGAAAGGATTCACTTGTGAGCTGCTGGACTGAGAGCTCAGCTCCTGTTGGCCAGAAGCTGCCCTCAATTCCTGCCTCGTGGGCCTCTCTAGCAAGCCAGCTTACTCCGTCAGAGCTGGGGAGAGTGTGGCCTTTAACAAGACAGAAGTTGGACTGTGTATCTCTTACTCACAGAAGTGACAGCTCATCCCTGTTGCCATATTCTGCTGGGTAGAGTCCCTAGGTTTAGCTCACACTCAAGGGGAGGGGTGACACAAACGAAGTTGAGGGGTGATGGGAGATCTTCATGAACTGTCCTCCACAGCAGGGGGGAGGGGTTAGAAGACAGTAGAACAGTCTTCAGATAGAGTCCCCCTGCAGGTGCAGGTGGAAAGATGAGGTCTTTCAGAGAGAAGTTTTGGAAGTGTGGAAGTTCCAGGAGAAGGTTAAGATACAGTCATTTGGTGACTCTTCTTGGGAAGCCTCTGTGCCCTCCTTTGTCCCTGGGCAGGTGCTTTTCTATGTACTCTCTCCTGTTAGATAAATTAACGAGCTGTATTGTAATTGTCATTGGTAAACCCATCTGCCTTCCTAAAATAGAATTATTTACCAGCAAATTCCTGGAGGTATATATACTCCCTACCTTACAATTTTGTTATGATCCAGTGCAGTAATTTATATGGAAGTATTTTATAGAGTGTAAAGTGATAGGCAAACACAGGATATCAAACTGTGCCCCATTTTGAGTAGGGCATGTGCTTTTCCTTATTAATGTGTGTTCATTATATTGCACATAAGTTCACATTATATTGCACATAAGCACATAAATAAACTGGGTTTTATTTAATACTGTGATTATTTTTGTTTTAGGGCCTTTTGAGCATTCATTTTTATGATAAATGACCCCATACTCCTGCACCTTCAAGTCCCTGTTTTGAGTTTTTATTGTTTAAAAAATGATCTGTCTTTACATTGTCACTGTTTTGCTTCTGTCTGTGTTAGCTTTTCACTTCTCTTTCCTCCTCAAATTTGTTTCTTCTGATTTTCTCTGTGCTTGGCAACCTGGTAATTAAGCTTAATAGAACTGTTGAGTAGTTTAATAGTAATCAAGCTAGAAATATGGGTCGGAGAGCCTCTTCTCAGAAAAGTGTGTGAGCTTTTGTGTTTGGACTTTGTGAAAGTCTCTTTTGGCCTTCAGAGTGCATCTTGGCTTCCTTCCTAGTTCTGGCTGCGTCAGATTAGGTGAGGTTCCCAGATAGCTGACTTCCATCCAGGGGCTGCGGATGCCATTTTTTTGGCATGCACCTCCTTGCTCTATTGGGAGAAACGGTGTCATCCTTCTGTTTGGTGACTTTTTTTTTTTTTTTTTTGAGACCGAAGTCTTACTCTGTCATCCTGGGTAGAGTGCTGTAGTGTCATAGCTCACAGCAACCTCAAACTCTTGGGCTCAAGTGATCCTTGTGCCTCAGCCTCCTGAGTAGGTGGGACTACAGGTACCTGCCACAACACCTGGCTAGTTTTTCTATTTTTAGTAGAGACGGGGTCTCATCTTTGCTCAGGCTGGTCTCAAGCTCCTGAGCTCACGTGATCCACCTGCCTCAGCCTCCGAGAGTGTCCCTTTTAGTTTTTGGGCAGTAGTGAGTAGTGATAGGTGATGGGAGTCTGTGACTCATGGGCCAGAAAGCATTAGAGAAGCATGGAAAATTTTCTTTAGGTAAGATCAGTGTCTAGGTGTCCGTTAGAGTTCAATTCTGCCGCCTCCTTTGTTCTGGCATGTCTGTCTCTCTGCTAAGCTGCTATATCTTTGCTGTTCTTTACATTAGCTTTCTGTCAGGACAGCTGGTTTACTTTTTCTGCCAAAATTTCACCATGTTTCTTTGTGGAGGAGCATCTCAGCATTAGTAGGGAGGGAGCCCTGTGGTCTTGTGGAAGTAGCACAGGACTGGGGGAGGGGCCCCTTCTTCCCAGCCCGTGTCTTTGCCAAGTGCCTGGACCTGTGCCTTGGAGTCTCCTCTACAGTAGGCTTACTGTCTGCTTTACTGCCGTTTAGGATCAAAATAATAATTTTATATGTGAAAATGCTTGTTATGTACACCTAATATCAAATAGGACGCCTACTTTGTTGGGTTGATTTTGTTGATATTTTATAGTGCCCTATCTCCAGGGAGTTAAAAATATCTGTGTTATCATGAGTACTTATAAGTACTACTAAAACAATGTAATTTTACATTTCTATAGTTTTTTTTTTCCCTGAACATGTTCTTCTGGAATCTTATTTCTACAGATGTAGATGTTTAATATGTTTTCTTTGATTATTTTCAGACTGATGAATATCTTGGCTTTCTAGACAAATTAAATATATGAAAAATCTAATGATACCATTTGATTCATATCTAGAAAGAATAATTTTTTTAAAAAATTGTGAAATCAGTTTAAATACGCTTTTCATGAATCTCTCGTAATAGTGAATCAATTAATCTGATTTTTCAGGCTATAAATCAGGTTTGATGTATTGTGGTATTAGTTCCCGTGTAAGATTCTTAGAACTTCAGCTGTTTTGGGGTCTATTCTGGCTGTTTGTTTGCTTTTGAACTCAATTCTAGGTGTTGAACTCAATTTGAAAGCCTAAAATGGTTTGTGCCCCAATTACCTTAGAGGTTACTGTTTCGTTTTTTTATTTAGCCTGCCCCAAGAGTAGGCAGCCAGCTACCTACCAGACTTTTTCCTTTTAACTTGAGTGTGTACTTTAATTTTGTCTCTATCCCATAGGAGTGTTGTGAGGGTTATTATAGTTTAGTAGGACTTAATGGTATATTTTAAATTTCTTGAAAAGAGGTAATATGTGAGTACAAAATATTTTTGTACTGTACCACGTAATTTTTTTTAACTTTTTGTGGTTCAAAAAAAGGATAAAATTACTTGTGTGTAGGGTACGTGCTGGTTTGCCAGTCTTAGAAGATCATTAACCCAGTCTTACGGAGTGTCTCCAAAGCATGTCTTTGGCAGACCCTTTGCTCTTCTTTCCTTAGCATCCTGTGTTCTCTCCCCAAATTTTAGTTTGGCTTTATTGGAATTCATGGAAACCCTCTCAGTTCTTCTTAGTGTGTCTAAAGTAGTTTTTGTCATGCATTTTGCTTGATTTCTTGAATCAAGAGAAGTAGTTCTTTTCTCAAAAAAAATCTATAACATTGCTGGTGGGAGAGGGTATCTAGGGTGTCTCCCTGTTCTGTCATTTGCTCCTGTCTTGCTAGAGCACCAAGGCGCAGCAAATCAGAGCAATTGTCCAGTAGACCAGAGGATAGGTGGCAACTCAGTGGTGGTAGCAGAGGGAGGAAAGACAAAAGTAAATCCTGTTGCTGTCACAGGGCAAGAGCGGGACCACTCTTTTTCCTTTCCTTGAACCTTTGGGAATATCATTCATTCTTGAGTTCTGCAAATACTTGAGCTTCTATGATACTACGCACCTGACACTCTATTAAGTACCAGAATACTGGGATGGATGAGCCAGACATCCCTTCAAGGATGCACTCAATACAATCTGATTTTGAGTATGTTAGAAAAATATTTATTGGAGAAGGAAAACTATTAGATTGGTTTTAGATGCTGAATGGCTTTAGGGATTAAAAGTAGAGTTGTAGGTTAGCAGAAAACATTTCTGAAAGGAATGACTATTCTGTAATTAAAAAGCAATTTATAGACAGTTTTGTGGGCAGAGATTGCTAGCTGATCATGGTAACCTAGCTCCTTCTCTTCTGGGCATGTCCCAGCCTCTTGGCAGTTGTGGCTGAATTCCAGCCAGTGGACTGAGAGCAGAGAAGTGTGCCACTTTCAGGCCTCACCCCTACAGCCCTCTGGTTCCAGGGACCTTGGGAAGTCTGCTGCAAGGTGGAAGGAATGCAGGTGGGAGGCGCCAGAGCCACTGCTTGGAGGAGAGCTGGCTGCCCACGAGCAACACCTGTTTTGGATTGTACACAAGCAGGAAGTAAAATTTATAGTATTTGCACTGTTATACATGTGTTTTATGAGTTAGTTTTCTTAGCTAATCTTGGCCCGATGGCTAAAATGCCAGGTGGTAAAGGTGCTAAAAATTAGACTCTGCTTTAATTTTGATTATTTATATGTACTGTTGTTTGGAAGGACCAATGAATTTTAAGAATCAACTTAAGTCATGATAGAATAAGTGAAAAAAATTTTTTAACATATCCCTTGTAATTGGTACAGTTGTTTATTGTACTCAATGTGGCCTCTCTTCATCTTTGATTAATAAGCCATGTGTATCTTCACTTTTAAAGATACTCTGTGGAGACTTAAACATTCTCAGTCGTTATTTCAAAGAACTGTAAACACTGTTTTCATTATGTAGCTTTTCTGTTCCTAAGCCTATAATCACTTTTTATCACACAGCAACTTATTTCATTAATCCATTATTTAAAAACTAATGTGTATAATATATATATAGTGAGTATATGTAGCTTATACATATATAATGTGCCTATGTGTAACATCCTGAGCTAGTTTTTTCACGTTTGCAAAAACTTTTAAGAGGTGGCGCCTGTGACTCAAAGGAGTAGGGCGCTGACCCATATGCTGGAGGTGGAGGGTTCAAACCCAGCCCTGGCCAAAAACTGCAAAAAAACAAACAAACAAAAAAAAAACTTTTAAGAGTTACTGACTTTATGCACTGATATTTCTGCCCCTCATTTTAGCCTTTAAGTCATATATTATATTTTCTTTCTTTTTTTTTTTTTGAGACAGAGTCTATGTTGCCCTTAATAGAGTGCTGTGGCATCACAGCTCACAGCAACCTCTAGCTCTTGGGCTTAGATGATTCTCTTGCCTCAGCCTCCCAAGTAGCTGGGACTACAGGTGCCTGCCACAACACCTGGCTACTTTTTTGTTGAAGTTTGGCTGGAGCCGGGTTTGAACCTGCCACCCTTGGTATATGGGGCCAGCACCTTACCCACTCAGCCACAAGCACCACGCTCATATATTGTCTTTTCATTGCCTTTTTTTTTTTTTTTTTATTGAGTATTGTCTCCTGAACTAGATAGCATGCTCTTTGAAAGTAGGAAATATATATTGTAGGGTTCTGTATCTTCCCCCTTGGGACTTAGATACTGGGCAATATGCTTAATTGAGTAACCAGCCCTATCATTTGTTTTAATTATTTAGTCTGGGCATTCTAGTATAGTTTTGTATTATAGTAATTATTATTATTATTATTATTATTATTTTGAGACAGAGCCTCAAGCTGTCAACCTGGATAGAGTGCTGTAGCATCACAGCTCACAGCAACCTCCAATTCCCGCGCTCAAGTGAGTCTCTTGCCTCCGCCTTCCAAGTAGCTGGGACTACAGGCACCCACCACAACGCCCGGCCATTTTTTGGTTGCAGCCGTCATTGTTGTTTGGCGGGCCCGGGCTGGATTCAAACCCGCCAGTTCAGGTGTACGTGGCTGGCGCCTTAGCCCGTTGAGCCACAGGAGCCAAGCCTGTATTATAGTAATTATTAACAGACAAAAGTACTTTTTTAGTGTGTTAGGAATTAAAGGACTTATGTAGTTGATCTTTTATGTAGGATCTTTTTTAGATCATTTATCTGATTGCTGATCATCATCTGGTTTCTGCTGCTCAAGGTGTGGCCATGAATCCCAGCATCAGCATCACCTGGGGGCTTGGCAAAGGTAGAATGGCAGGTCTGCCTCAAGACCTGTGAGCCAGAACCTGAATTTAAACAAAGTCCTAAGATCACCCGTATGTACATTACAGTTGGAGAATCCTTGCTCAAGGTCTACCTCCCATTTGACTCTCGAGAAAACCACGAAAGTCAAAGAGTTTTCCAGGGTCACACAACTGTTGGTACTTTAGTTGTTCCCAACCTTGGATATCGCTTGGGACCACTTGGGGACCTTTAAAAAAGTACGAATGCCTGGCCCCATCCCTACACGTTCTTACCTAAGATTGCAGCCTGGGCATCATTATTTTTTATATCTCCCTAGATGACTAGCTAAGGCTGAGGACTATTGATTAGGTTAATGATGGAACCCAGGTTTCTTGATGCTTTAGTCAAGTATTTTCACCCCACTGTAGATACACATTCAAAACCATGAAAAATCTCACTAATTTTTTTTTGTTTGTTTTGTTTTTGCAGTTTTTGTCTGGGGCTGAGTTTGAACCTGCCAACTCAGGTATATGGGGCTGGCGCCCTACTCCTTTGAGCCACAGGTGCTGCCCAGAATCTCACTAATTGTTATAATAATACATCAGTGTATTTAATTTTCTTTACAGCCTTACACCTTTTGGAAAGTATTTCATTTATCATCTGCTTTCCCCCCACTAGAGTGTACCTCCAAGAGGGCAGGACCCTTTCTCTCTTGTTTACTGCAGTGTTTCAGCTCCTTGCACAGTGTTATATATTAGGTGCTCCTTTAGTATTTGTAGAATAAATGGAAGGAACTGTAATACAGAGGGCTTTTTTGGGAGAGGAAAAGCACAGGCTTCTCTAAAGCCCCAGCAGGGCGGCCTAACCCTGTCGGTGAGAAGCTGCCTCAGGGTGAGGGATGTGGGTTCAAGTGAAGAGTCAGTCAGAAGAGCAGCATACAGACTTGCCGCTGAAGGAGGACTTGAACTCAGATCTGTCTGACTTGAAAGTTTTGCTTTTCCATTTGCTGTGCTGTCCTGTGGACAGAGGGGCATCTCAGCAGTAAGTGGAGGAGCTGGGATACAAGCCCTCCAGCTTTGTAGGTGCTTAGACTGGCTCTCTCCCCTTGGTTGCAGAGCCACCTCAGTACTGCAGATAGGCCCTTAGAGAGATCAGAACAGTAAGAGGTCCTGTAGTATTTAAGGATAGAGTGACCTATTTGCATTCTCAATTTATGTGAGTTTCTTTCTTAGTTAAATTAACTATTAGGACATTGGAGAAAGCATGATTGGTTTTTGTCCATAGTATTTCTGTTCTGGGCTTGGCGCCATAGCTCAGTGAATAGGGTGCTGGCCACACACACCGAGGCTGGCAGGTTCGAGCCCAGCCCAGGCCTGCCAAATAACAATGAGAACTGCAATCCAAAAATAGCCAGGTGTTGTGGCAGGTGCCTGAGACCCAGCTACTCTGGAGGCTGAGGCAAGAGAATCGCTTAAGCCCAAGAGTTTGAGGTTGCTGTGAGCTGTGACCCCACGGTACTCTACTGAGGGCAATACTAGTGAGACTGTGTCTCAAAAAAAAAAAAAAAATTTCTGTTCTGTATGTTATTTTTGTGCTTAATTCTTCTTATTTGTTATTTTGAATATTTGTTAACGAATTCCCTTATTGTCAGACTAGCCAGGCCTGGTGGCTAGTTGGGAGCCTGAGGCTGAGGTGGGAGGATTGGTTGAGGCCAGGAGTTAGAGACCAGCCTGGACAACATAGCAAGACCCTATAACTAAAAAGATAATAGCTAAGTGTGGTGGTGTGTGTCTATATAGTTCCACCTGCTTTGGAGGCTGAAGCAGGTGCATCACTTGAGCTCAGGAATTCAAGGCTACATTAAGCTATGATCACACCACTGTATTCTTGCATTCCAGCCTGGGCAACAGAGCCAGCTGCTGTCTTAGAAAATTTTTTTTGTAAAGCCATTCGTTAGTGTGTCCTACTGAACATTGCTAATTTTTTAAAACTTTTGACTTAAGACATTGTTAAGATGTCTTGAAAAGTGGTAATCTTATGCTATCTTTTGCCATCTTTTTTTGGTAATAGGAAGCCAGAAAATGTTAAGCCTTGAACTTAAAACATTATTTTTAACATTGTAAAATTTCAAGTTTCAATTCAGAAACTACATTAAAATGAGATGCTGCATTCATGTGATCAGTAGGCTGTTGCTGGCGACTCTTGGAGACATTACAAGAAGTCAGAGAACTGCTGACTTTTACATCAGCCAGTTTTCATAATGTACTACATAATTCCATGCTCATACTCAAGGATAGAAACTAATGTTGAATTTTCCAAAGGATACCTGAATTTTGAGGGTAGTCTATAGTTTATGGGAAGAATTCTGAGACATGGATGTCACCACAGATGTTACATAGTTAACTGCTATTGATTATATCAAATAGGAGAGGGACAGTAACAGTCTTAGAACAAGAAACAGAAAAGAAAGAATTAAGGGGCTGAAAATTATCTTGGTAGCTAGGAGTCACATTGTGGAGAAAGAATTATATGGACCCTGAAAATAATTTGACTTCTGAAGCACTTGGTCATGGATATAAGGGAGAGGAAAATTAAAAATTCATGGAAGTCAAGTTCAGTCAGATTTCAGCACTCATTATGGCATAAAAAATTTAGTCAGGCCTTAGTTTGTTCTTAGAAAATGTTCATTGTAAAAGATTGTTCTTATTAACCATAGTAACAATAGCATTTTGCTTGGGACTTTTGAATTTAAAGCATTTTGGCTTGGCGTCTGTAGCTCAGTGGCTAGAGCACCAGCCACATACACCGGAGCTGGTGGGTTCAAACCCAGCCCGGGCTTGCCAAACAACAATGACAACTACAACCAAAAAATAGCCGGGCATTGTAGTAGGCGCCTGTAGTCCCAGCTACTTGGGAGGCTGAGGCAAGAGACTCACTTAAGCCCAAGAGTTTGATGTTGCTGTGAGCTGTGACGCCATGGCAGTCACCAGGGGTGACATAGTGAGACTCTGTCTCAAAAAAAAAGCACTTTGGTATGTGTTATTCCATTTAATTCCCCACCTACCTTGTGAGATAAGAGAAAAAAGTATCTTCTCCTTTTTCTAAAGAGGTAATACAGAGAGGTTCATTACTTTCCGAAGGACAGGTAGTAAGTGGTAGAACTGAGGGCTTTGTATTTTAAATACAAAATGTTAAGGGTGGTTGTTGAACTTGTAAACTATTTTGGTTTTCTACATGTGTATATAAAGATACAGTGTATAATATAGTATGGATAATATAAAATTTCATTTAATACTGCAACCAGACAATATATATTCTAGGACTGAAAATAATTGGCCAGCAAGACTCTGAGAATTTTTTTCTTGTTTGTTCAGTTACTGTTTTCTTTCTTTCTTTTTTTTAAATTGTTGGGGATTCATTGAGGTGTTTAGTTACTATTGTTTAGGATTTTATAAGAAAACTTTAATTTTATCTGAATGAAGCAGCCTGAGAGCCGGAGATCTTGTTTCCAACTCCCCTGACATACTCCACCTGCTAGTTGGCATCAGATTGTTTTGGATGTACTGGGTGTTGTGCTTGTTGTTTGGAAATGGTTAATAATATCATTGATGTTGACTGAGCTGCAAAATGAATGTGACATTGGTTCTTCTTAGCAAAAATTGACTGTATATACAGCACACTTGCTTCCCACTAAGAGAAATTATGCACATAGTGAATGTTTACCAGCATAGATCTTTTTTCATACACATAAGTTTTGAAATAATCTTAAGCCTGAGGTATGAAGACCCTTTTCTCCGAACCATTTGCGAGCAAGTTGCCAGTGTGTTGGATCACTCTCAAATACTTTATTTTAAAGTATTTCTTACAATTAAGAACATTTCTTCTCCATAACCACTATACAGTAATCAAAATCAGGAAGTTAACATCCAGGCATTTCTACCCTCCGATCCTCAAATCCTATTCCACTTTTGCCAGTTTACCCAGCAATGACATTTGTAGAAAAATGTCTAATCAGAACCATGGGTCCCAATCTGTTCTCTTCATTCTCCTTTTCTACAGACCAGGTCTCAGTCCTTTTTGACTTTCATGACTTAGACACCGTGGAGGCTTGCAGGCCAGTCATTTTGTGGAATGTCCCTCAATTTGGATTTGTCTGATGTTTCCTTGTGATTAGATTCAGGTTTTGCATCTTTGGCAGGAATATCACAGAAGAGCCAGAATATATCTCTTTCAAAGATTAGTTTTACATTTTATTTTCTGTTTCCTTAGAGCGTTTCCCAAAGTGTATTCTGCGGAACTAGCACCTACTGTGTTCTCAACACCGTGCCACCTATAGAAGGTAGGATTTGAAAAAGCTTTTGACTTACAGGAAGGGGTGGGCTTGGCAGTGAGAGTCATTCCGTCACCTAGTGCAGTGGGAACAACCTTCGGCCAGGACTCAGGATACCTGGGTTCTGCATTTAACTGCTGTGTGATCTTAGATGAGTTACTTAATCCTTCTGGGCGAGTAAAAAGAATGCTTTTCTCGTAAAGTTTCTGTGGGGATTAACAGACTGAAAGAGTTAATTACACAGAAAAGTCAAAATTCTCTGCACTTTTTGATACTGATACAAGAGTTCTATAATTCTGGTGTCCAATATCAGGTGACTTAGAGTAGGAGCTGTGTGATACTGTGGGAAAAGCCACAGGTCATTTTGCATCCCAGTTGAGCCACTAGAAGCTGTGGCACATTAGTCTGAATGTCAGATTTCCTCATCAGTAAAATTGGGTTAATTAAGCCCTTATTTTATTTTATTAATTTTTTTATTAAATCATAGCTGTGTACAAGGCCCTTATGTTTTATTGTGAGGTAGCGTAATGTGAAATCTTTTCTAGGTGCCTGGTTTAGAGTAGAGTCCCACAGATGTTTACCCCCTAAAAAATAATGGAAGTTAGATTTACTTGATAACACAAAGCTCAAGTTGAAATTGAATGAAATAAAACAGGAGAGGATATCCTGAAATCCAAACTGAAGTGATGAATTAGAGGACTTCCATGCCCCTCTTTATCTGTCCTCACCCACGTATTTTTAGATTGAAAATATAAATATAATTTAGAAGTTTATTGAACCTTAGTTATGAGACAACCTAAATCTGGACCATAGATTTGGTAATGATTGACAGGAAAAGGGTAAATCTGGGCCATCTAAAAATAGAAAGGGTAAGATTTGGTGATCATACAACTCTAAGAAAAGGAAATGGATTATTAAGTAGTAAAGCTTATTATGTTTTTCCACTTAAGCTATTTTTTTAAACCCTTTCATAAATCTTTTGGAATTAACTGAATTTAATTTGTTTTGGGACTTTGTTTAGAAAAGAATAATGTAAAATCAGATCAGTACTTGGTACATGGTGCTTAATTAATGCTTCTTTTTGGATGTGTAGTGATCTGAAGGTCTTAGGTTAGTGATGGCAGTGCTTGCTGCTGTGAGCACTATGCTGACTTGAATATAACAATACATACTTAACGTTTTCTTGAATCAGTTCCTAGCCTACTAATTAAATCTAAACACATAATAATTAGAGATAAACAGAATTGTAGTACTTCCTTTTAATTTACCACTCCAAGTTGTTGATCAAATGTATTCCCAACAAGATTTAGCAATTTGATACACTGTTACACCAACTTATTTTGAACAGTTTGGTCTAGAGGTTGAGAGATTAAACATAATCAACTTGATTGAATAACAGTGTCATCATTCATACAACCGAAATTACTTGTATTAATTATGAATCAAAATAAAATGGATGTATTATTTCTAGGTTAGAGTATAGTTGTAATTTACCTGGCAGAAGTCACAGAGTATTCCAAGGAAAAAGTCAAATATATTTCTTTGGATTTAAATAAAGGATTTGGCAGTGTGAATCTTATTTTTTAGAAACAAAACATGAAAACAAGAATTATTTTTGTCTAATTCACTAAGTGAATGAGTAGTTTTTGTATACTTGAGAAAATTTAAGTTGAATTATACTATGCTTCTAAAATTATCATTTGGAAAATTTTTGAAGGTTGCCTAGAAAGGGTGGTTCATTCTCTAGAATTATAGCTGTCAGCCAAGTGAATCATCTGTCAATTTTAAGAGCTTCACTAGTTATTTTTTTATTGCGAAGTAGGTTAGAAAATTATTTTGTAAAGTCATGTATCATACATGCATATTCTGTTGGATAATGATAATTAAATGTTTTGTTGTCATTTGCTTGAGACTTGGATTTTGCAGGGTCAGAGTTTAACTATTTGTATTGAATACTGAGATGCATTTGTAAATCAGTGTACACCTTAATTTTATTAACGCAGGATACTCTTATTAGGATTTAAAAACTGGCACATGCATTTAATAATTTTATCATTTGTAGTTAATGCTAAACACATTAAAAATAGCTTTTAATTAAAAAAACACAGTTTTATGCAGTATAACCATGTGAATAGTTCTAGTGTAAAAGCAAAGTTATTCTTTATCACATTCCAACTGGAAACACTGAAATTTGAAATTAAGAGTTTTAAGATTTTGCCTATTTGAGTTCATAATGTCTTTTCTCAGTATTAAAATTTCCATCTTCATAATGCATGGTGGGAAAATATACCTATTCGTTATGTTTCTTAAAACATTCTGTTTATATTCAACATGAACATAAAATTCTGGAACTGGCACAACTAAAAACTGATTAAGGGGAACCCATTGGCTAGTCATATTGGAGAGGATGGTCCAATCAATTCTGGTCCTCTTTAGAAGCCTTTGGTTCCATTTACCACTAACTGATTTGGTGTCAGAGTGGAAAACTGACCACTTATTTGTGCTATTGAGAAGAGTACCTATCCGCTACACACACACACACACACACACACACACACACACACACACACACACACACACACACTATATATAATGTGTGTATTATATATACATACATAAAACAGACTGTATATACACACACACACTGCAGGGCAGCTGGATTCCTCAAAGAGGCGAAAAGGACAGAAAATTAACATCAGATTTTGATCAAAACCAGTATTAGTAGACTAGTAGATGGGGATTGATATTCTTTTCATAAATGTTCAGAATTAGACTCTAAACAAATAGCTTTCTCAGAGGTAACAACTATTCATACAATTCAGAGTGAGCCCATTGATCAAGTACCAAGTATAGTGCTATTTTCATAAAAGATGTCCTGTAAATGTTGAATATTTAAATTGAATATAGATTTTAGAATTTCACTTATACTTTCAGAATCACACACATCATGAGGGGTTTTAAAAAGTGAAGATGAAACTACTTTAGGGGAAGAGAGAAGGGAGGTAAAGGCTCATGTGATTTGGTATTCTCCGCTTTAAAGTTTTATGGCCCTTGGTACCTCCCTGGGGAGGATGGAGTGCAGGGAACATACATAAATGCATGAAATTACAGGGTTTATACTGTGCAATTAATACAGAACTTCCTTCTAATTGAACATTTTCCTTTTGGTTTCATAACAAGATTTTAAAAAATTTTAATACTTTTTGTTATCAAATTAAAATTTGGGATTCCTAAAAGCAGTCAGTTTTGAAGTTTTTATGCTGCTTATAGAAATAAAGGATGGGTATTATAATTCAATTGGTTATGTAGTTCATGGACCAAAAAAGATTTAGTACGTTAAAACTCTCTTAAGTTCATTCCTATAAAATATTTCTATATGATGTAGTAAATTTTTTTAGACTTTATTTCTATGCCCAATATTTTTCTTTTAAGGTCTTTTCCTTGAGACTTGGGAAGAAATGTGTTAATCAGATGCAAAATGTTTGGAGAGTATTCTGTGACCTTAGAAAATTTTTTTTATATTTTTGTGTTTTTTAACATGTTCAAGTAATAGAGCATGCAAAAAAAATTATAGCAAATAACTGGAAAAATATGTATTTCGCTTTTCACATTACTAACTAATACCTGTATACTTACTTGAGATTGCCTAGTAAGGCCCCTTAAAGCACAAGGTGAGGCGTATTCAGTTACTTAATGACAGTAACTTTGATAGAGATTTGTGCCTGGAGGAGAACTAGAGATCATCTGATCTCCTTGATTTGAGAAAACTGAAAATATTAAGTAACTTACCCAAGGTCACACAATTAGAAAGTAGCAGAACTGGGCCAGAATCTTGGACTCTTGACTTTGAGTTCATTATTTTTATTGTACTTTATTAATACCAGGAAAAGTTTTTTCACCTATGACTTTACTGGAACAAAATAAGACTTTAATGTTTTAATATGTTGTTCCTAAGTGCGTAGTTTTGCATTGTACCCTTTGGATATTGGGGATTTCATTTAGCATTAAAAGAAAAAAAGCTGGAGTGAGTAATTTGAAACTTTGACCTAAATATGCCAAAACTGACAAATTTTGAGCCAGGCAAAGGAACTTTGTTGTAGGAGTGAAATAATAAATGATATGTAAGTAAATGAATGAAATAAATGTTATTTAAAGGAAATTCTCTCTTCTAGAATGCATCAGGTAGACTCTGATTATTAGGTAGTAAGGCATACCATCTAGTCTGGATGTAATTAATTTTCTGTAATTCATTTAGGAGAGTTACATTTTGATGGAATACGTTAATTTTATAGATATGTATATGTAAATTAACTTAATTAAAATGATAAGTTTTTAGATTCAGGTTAGAAAGGCCAGTATTTCTGTATTACCCTGGTAGTTAACTGCAAGTTTAAATCCCTTATATTTATAAGATCTGTTATTTGCTTTTGAAAGGATAAATCTCATTTATATTCTTGGGGATGAGACAGTATTAGTTTATAAATGAAATAGCCATATTTTATCGTGATTCTTATCTAAAAGTTTTTCAGCTGGTTAATAAACTATTTCTGGCTTGGTGCCCATAGCTCAGTGGTTAGGGGGCTGGCGGGTTCAAACGTGGCCCGGGCCTGCTAAACAACAACAATGACAACTACAATAAAAAATAGCCAGGCATGCGGGCGCCTGTAGTCCCAGCTACTTGGGAGGCTGAGGCAAGAGAATTGCTTAAAGCCCAAGAGTTTGAGGTTGCTGTGAGCTGTGAAGCCACTGCACTGTACTGAGGATGACATAGTCAGACTCTGTCTCAAAAAAAAAAAAAAAAAATAAATAAATAAAAGGAACAATTTCTGGGTTTTGTGAAGTTAAATAATATTACAAATTCAGTGTGCTTCATGGAAATGTGGGGAAAGAGCCTTTAAAAGTAATATTTTCGTTATGGGCAGCTGCTGGGATTTTCCCTGTCTACTCGCTTGTCCTGGAGCAAAAGCCTGATCCTATTTTAGAACCTCTAGACCAGATTCCTGCTGCCAGCTATCTGATAAAAGTGCAAATGAGTATTACTAACTGAGAGGAATAGAGGGACCTTCTCATGTTCTTGGTCTCACATTAACTAAACTGAGCTATTTCTGACCTTGCCAGTGTACATAAAAGGAGATTTTCCTCTATTATTTTCTCTGAATTTATTGTTTTCTTCTTTATAGATGATCATGGGAACAGCAATAGTAGTCATGTAAAAATCTTTTTACCGAAAAAGCTGCTTGAATGTCTGCCGAAATGTTCAAGTTTACCAAAAGAGAGGCACCGATGGAACACTAATGAGGTAGATACATTTATTTTTTTTAGGGGTATAATTACTACAGGGGCAAACTTGTTAGGTCATTTTGCAGAGCACTACTATATATTAGCTTTAAATTTAAAATTTTGAACTGGGAACTTGTAAACAGGATTTAAGCTGGATTTGACAGAAACCAACGTATTTCTTGATCTGTCTCTGATCTGCTTGGCTTCAGGTAGCATGAGTTTGTGTATTTGTATTTTCTTGCACTTTGGTGTCTTGCATTTGGTGGTTAACTCTGCATGTCAGTTAAACATTAATTCTTATGTTGTCACGAATTAATATATATACAGCTCCCGTGTTCTATGCAATTGGAAAGGGCAAGGCTTCTTTCTTATTAGCAAAACAGCTTTTAGTCCTTCTGCTAAAGAAAGTTTGCTTAATAATAGAGATTTTTATTAAAAATGAAGGTTGTGTAGTAGATTATTATTTGGCATTTAGTTAGAAAGTAGGTAGATAAAGTAGAATGAACATAAATTTATCTTCCTAGATGTTTTCCTTTCTGGTAAATTTTAACTTAGGAGTCATAATACTAGGAGTGGGTTACTTTGTCATCTTTTCTATTTTGAAATGTGAATTTTTCAATTTAGGGTAATAACCCATTTAGTGTAGTGATGGAATTGGGTGTGTGTCCATCAGTTTGGGAACTGTAGTCCTTTGATTCAAACGACTGGGGTTACTGGTTTTGCCAAGTTGGTCTAAATCCATTTGTGTTGCTGGTTCACCATTTACTTCCCAGTTCAGATAAACATAGTACCCTACCCCTGCTGTCTGCTGAGCCTTCGTTTTGAAAGATTCTTTTGTGCTAACCATTCTTGATTAAGAACACTTTTGTTCTGAGTTGTGGGAGGCAATCTGGGTGAAGGTTTCTTTACTTACCATAGGTTGCAGATTTAGGTACTCACTAGAACCTTACAGCTTCATTGTTACCCTATCTCAACTGATTTTAAAATTCTTTAATATGTATACAGGGGTGGCACCTGTGGCTCAAAGGAGTAGGGCTCCGGCCCCATATGCCAGAGGTGGTGGGTTCAAACCTATCCCCGGCCAAAAAAAAAAAAAAAATGAATAAAGTAATATGTATATAGTTTGATCATTTGCATAAATTATATTTCCCCCTCAGAATACTTTTGTTTAAACAAACATTAGCTTGTTTAGAGGACTATTGTTTTAAACAGTTATTTCAGGCATTTTAGAACAATGAAAATATAATAAATATGCTGAAAAGTAGTCTTAATTATAGATTGTTACTCCATGTAAACAAAATGGTATAATTTGGAAGCCATTTAGTAGGTCAGGACTAGGTTATGAATTATTTAAAAACTTACATTTCTTAGTATTCCCTGAAACAGATTTGATACCATGTTATTATACATTAGTCAAATGTGATAAAATACATAATAGGTCTGTATTTTTTCATATTATGTTTCATATAAAGTTGGCAATTTATTTTAATTATGATTTAATATTATATTTGAAACCAGAAATCACTTAATGAGTTAAAGTGATATTTAGAGCCTTAAGAGCCTTCTAAAGCTGGATGTAGCAGTGTAAGGAATTTAGTTGGTAGGTTATTTAGACCAGTGGCTTCAAAACTTTGCTGAAACTTTCGCACACAGCCCTTCAACTTTCACATATTTACCTCTAAATGATGTACACGTTCCTTTTTACTAATATGTTAGATACAGTATAAAGCACCCAATAAAGAATTTTTATAGAGGATGAGACTAAAAGAAAAAATGAGAAGTTCTGTATATTCTTTTGGACCTCAGTCCTTAGTATACACATTGCCTTGGGGTCCACAGGTTGCTGTGGTCCAAGTCACAGAGAGGAAAATGCATACCTTTCTCTGACTGGTGACATGTAAAATTGGGGATCTGGGTGAGACAATGTGGATTGCCTTGCTCAAGCTGTTACTATTGCTAAAGACATAGGTAGGAGAGTGTGTTCCTAAGGATAGAGGCAGTGGGAGGTAGCGCGGCCCACAGGACAAGACCATGCCACACCCTTTTTACTTGTGATTGGTTGTTCTTTGAGTAACTCCTTAGCTCAATGCTGAGAAAAAGGTTGATCCATATTTCTGGGTAGAGGACCTTGGCTTTTTTCTTTATTTTTTGGCTTTAGGAAAAATGGGGAAATATTGAGTGTGACAGCAGAAGCCTTATGTTAGGAATTGTTAATTCTTCCCAGAGTGTTATATGGTGATGACCTGTATTTATTTTTTCCTTTTTTAGACTGGCTCAGATAATAGGAGGAACAAAACAATAGGTGTTATTAAATAATAGGTGTTATTAAAGCACCTTTGTGTTTGATGCAGCTAGATATTGGCATTTTCTCTTGTTCTTCAGCCTGCCATCTTTCATGTTGACATTACAATCTGAAGGAAATGTAGTTCAGTGGACCTGTTCTCACTGCAGCTTTGTGATCCTATGTAAGGCACAATTGTGTTTAGTTAAAATTGCCTGTGAAATTCCTGGACTCACTCAAGTAATATTAAGATATACTGTCCTTATTAACAGCCCATTTTCCTTCCAAAGTCGTAATAGATTGCTGTGTTTTGGTTGAGGACCACATGAGGTGGTTGGCTTGTATGTAGAAGCTGTGTTTGACAAGAACTCCGTTTCTTAGATCCCTCTTTAGGGCTCATGCTGGGAGAGGCGAGCAGGTGTGAGCTCAGTAGACCTGTGCTTTCTGTCTCCCTCTCTGTACAGCACATGTTCATGAAGGAGGACTGACTAGTGGCCAGAGCTGCCCTATGAAATGTCATCTGTCACGCTTTGCTTTTTCCACATTCTCTCTCTGCCCCTCTCTCTGCTGGGTGTGTATAGTTGAATTCCTGGGTATAATGTGACTCCTTGGTACTTTGTTATCTTTAAGTATTTGTGGTTACTTGAGGAAACACAACTTTCTACTGTGTGTGTGTGTGTGTTGAGAGAGTGAGAGTGAGATTGTGTCCACTCGCTCACTGAGCACCTGTTCTTTAATAGGGACTGGGTACTTTAATTATTTCTAAGCTTTGTACTATAATAATATTGCAAGGTGGAGAATACTTCCTTTTAGAGTTGAGGATGTGTAGGTAGAAAGTGAAATAATTTGACCAAGATAGACCAGGGCCTATCTCTGAACTTAATTTCTTTTGTGTTGCTCATTAATTCTTGGGAACTTTCAATGTTTGTTGCTTTTAATGGAAGGCCTCATAAATCTAAACCACACTTGTGTACTCAGCAAACTCATTCTGTAATGTAGTTTGGAATAGCAGAGAGTGAATGTAGGATTAGTACTGTGGGTTCATATGGAAATGTTCAGTGAAGACCATAGAACAGTGGTTCTCAACCTTCCTAATGCCACAGCTCTTTAATACAGTTCCTCATGTTGAGGTGACCCCTAACCATAAAATTATTTTCGTTGCTACTTCATAACTGTAATTTTGCTACTGTTATGAAGCATAATGTAAATGTCTGACATGCAGGATGTATTTTCATTGTTAATAAAGGGGTCGCAACCCACAGCTTGAGAACTGCTGCCATAGAAGATAAGAGAGATTTTTGGGTGTAGTTAAGCTACTTTTAACCTTTTCTAGCCTAGTGGAAAATATAAAACTTTCTGCTTTTCTTGGATGTTATTTGTAATTGCAAAATAAATTAAATGTATCTAATAAATGCATCGATTTTAGATTATGTTTTCTCAACCACTGATACTGTTCCCTAGGTTCTGAAGATGACAAAGGAAATCAAAGTGATGATAACAATTATGGAAGCTAATAGTCACCGAACATTTATTGTATATTAGGCACCATTGAGTCCTTTTCATGAATAATCACATTTAATCTTTGAATTAATCCTATGAGGAAAGTTATCTGATTATCCTGATGTTATAGATGAGGAAACTTGAGCCATGGAGATGTTATAATAAATGTGTACCTAGAATTAGAGAGCTGGAAGGTGAGGGCCTGGGAGGTTCAATTCCTGAAGCCCACCTTTGGGGCTCACATTATCCCCAGTTCTGTCCCAAACAACAATTTCAAATTGACGTTTCCAGGATCTTAAACTGGTCACTTCTACTCCTTTTGTTTTATAGATTTGGCTTCTTTATTCACTTGCATTTTTAGGTGTTATAAGAAACTTAATGTATTTTTGCATGATTTGTTTTAAAGTGCCAAACACTCAATCTCCTAGGAAAGTAGTTTTGATTCTTCATAATGAATATTATTAGTGTATTGGCTCTGAATAATGAAGAAAGTATATTAAAAGTAGACATTTTGTACCTGTGTGTAGTAACTTGAGGGTTAGGTCTGATTTTTATATTCAGGGCAGGGGAGAAAGAATATATTAAACACAGAGCACATTTGTTAAAAAACCCAACTCATAGTTTCATAGTCAGTTTGGTATTCACATCTTCATTAGGCGAACTATTATAAGGTTTCTGCATTTTAGGTTAATATTTTTAAGGCCCAGAGCCAGAAATAATTATGGTAATACAACTTTCTGATTGCATAAATGACTACTTCATAATTACACATATTAGCACTCCATACTTGTTGTCCAGACTGAAATTTCTTTTGTTTAGTCATTAATTAGCTGTTTGACTTAAAGTACAACTATTGCATTCCCCAGTCTCTGGATCTAGATTTCAAATGGCATTCTTCCAAATACAAACTAATGTGGCACCGCAAACCTTTTATAATGAATATGTTCTCCCTGAATATGTTCAAATCATTTTTGTGTGCTATTTTTGAACTATTAATGTTCTTTCTTTTGTTTATTTTTCCTCTAATACAGTTTCTCTAGAGTAATCAAACAGAATAGGATTCTAGTTTATACTGATCTTTAAAGTTGCATCAAATGATTTTAGTTGTCATAGGTTTAGTGTTTCATATTAAATGTATTTTTTTAATGGCAGAGATGTCTTCTGTAGATAGCAGTATAGATTGATACATCCTAAGCTATACTCAAGAGCCTGAAGAAAAAAAAACCCGTGTGTGTGTGTGTGTATGTATATATATGTGTATACATATATATATATATATATATTTTTTTTTTTTTTTTTTTTTTGAGATAGAGCCTCAAGCTGTCCCCCTGGGTAGAGTTCTGTGGCATCACAGCTCACAGCAACCTCCAACTCTTGGGCATAAGCGATTCTCTTGCCTCAGCCTCCCGAGTAGCTAGGACCATAGGCGCCCGCCACAATGCCCAGCCATTTTTTGGTTGTAGTTGCCATTGTTGTTTGGGAGGCCTGGGCTGGATTCGAACCTGCCAGCTCTGGTATACATGGCTGGCGCCTTAGCTGCTTGAACTACAGGCGCTGAGCCGCGCGTGTGTGTGTGTGTGTGTGTGTGTACATATATATATACACATTTTTAAAGATAGGGTCTTGCTCTGTTTCCCAGGCTGGAGTGTAGTGGCAGTCTTAGCTCACTGCAGCCTCAAACTCTTGGGCTTAATTGATCTAACCACCTCAACCTCCCAGGTACCTAGGACTACATACAGACGCATGCCACCATGCCCAGATAATTTTTTAAAGATTTTTTGTAGAGGCTCAGAGGTTAGGACGCTGGCCCCATACACAAGGGCTGGCAGGTTAGAACCTGACCCGGGCCTGCTAAACAACAATGACAACTACAAGAACAACTACAACAACAAAAACATAGCCGGGTGTTGTGGCGGGCGCCTGTAGTCCCAGCTACTCAGGAGGCTGAGGCAAGAGAATCACTTAAGCCCAGGAGTTGGAGGTTGTGATGAGCTATGGGGCCACAGCACTCTACTAAGGGTGACACAGTAAGACTCTGTCTCAATTTTTTTTTTTTTTTTTGTAGAGCTGAGGGTCTTGCTATGTTGCCTAGGCTGGTCTTGAACTTCTGGCCTTAAGTGATCCTTCTGCCTTGCTCTCCCAAAGTGCTAGGAGACTACCATGCTCTGCCATAATGCTTTTCATAGGAAGAGAATTACCCTTTTAAATTCTGAATTCTTTTCCAACTTTTTATATTTATGTAAGTAAAACGGACTTTTTCTTTTTTTGAGACAGAGCCTCAAGCTGTCGCCCTAGGTAGAGTGCGGTGGCATAACAGCTCACAGCAACCTCCCAATTCCTGGGCTCAAGCAAGTCTCCTGCCTCCGCTTACTAAGCAGTTGGGACTACAGGTCCCAACTACAGGCTTGCCACAATGCCTGGCCATTTTTTGGTTGCAGCCATCATTGTCGTTTGGCGGGCCCAGGCTGGATTCGAACCTGCCAGCTCAGGTGTATGTGGCTGGCGTCTTAGCCGCTTGAGCCATAGGCGCCAAGCCAGAAAAATGGACTTTAAGACTGTGGGAATTATTAAACTATGTTTCATTTATTTTGTTTTAACAAGTCACCTTACCTTTTTTTCTTTGTGTAAGTGTATAATCTTGACTGTTTTTGGTATTTTCAATTTTTTTTTGTATAACTTTATAAGGCTTAGGTTTAGCGCTGTAACTTTTCAATGATTGGTTTTGTTAGTGTGTGCATGTGTTATCTGTTTGAAATATAGACCCACATTTTTGGGGATCTTTTAGTACTCTTTTCAGTCTTACTAAAGGTGAGCTAAGCTGAAAAGCACCAGTCATAAGGGCAAGTGAGCTATTTAGGGTTTGATGACTTAGAAAGTTAGTTAACCCTGAGGTGGGGCTTTGGTTTGATTAGAGTTTGCCAGTGCAAGTGGTTTGAATGGTCCCAGATTATTGTGAGCCCAGGCCATGCTTTTCTAATTAATTTGCAAATATGTAAATGCAGATGTGAACAATACAGAGTTGAGTTTTAAGAGCAAAACCATTTGGTTTTTGAACACAGCATATGGCACCATGTTTCAAGTTTGATGCAGTGATTTTATAGCAACTGGGCTAAATACAAGTTTTTGGTTCATATTAGTAGTATGATGTAGGATAAATGGATCCCAGAATCCTAGTTAGCACTAGGATTAGTTAGCCTAGGTCTGAGGTTTAGACAGCCTGTGTCAGGTATGCACTTTAGCACCAGAAGTAGCAGAAACAGATCACAGATACATTGAAAAGCTGGGGCCAAGTGTCCTACATCAGGCAGTTTTGGCCTTGAACGGTGAGAGAAGGAAATCACACCTGCAGAGTAGAGCAATGTTTGTATAATTAGAGAAAGATCTTAAAGAAAGTTCTCTCTCTCTCTCTTTTTGGGGGGTGGGGAAAGGCAGAGTCTTACTTTGTCACCCTCGGTAGAGTGCTGTGGTATCATAGCTCACACCGTGCCTGGCCAGAACGTTCTCTTTAAGCAAGAAAATTCCTGTTAGGCCAGACACATTGGCTCATGCCTGTAATCCTAGCACTGTGGGAGGCCAAGGTGGGTGGATTGCTTGAGCTCAGGAATTTGAGACCAGCCTTAGCAAGAGCGAGACCCTATCTCTAAAAAAATAACTGGGCGTTGTGGTGGGCGCCTGTAGTCCCAGCTACTTGGGAGGCTGAGGCAAGAGAATTGCTTAAGCCCAAGAGCTGGAGGTTGCTGTGAGCTATGATGCCACGGCAGTCTACTGAGGGCAACAAAGTGAGACCCTGTCTCAAAAAAAAAAAAAAAAAAAGAGAGAAAAAAAAGGTAGGAAAATTCCTGTTGACCTACTTTACTTTTAACTTAAAATATTTTATTGTAGTACTTCAATATGTAGCACTGAGAAGAATACCTGCTCATAGTTTGTGTTTAATAAATACTTGTTGAGGCTTGGCACCCGTAGCATAGTGGTTAAGGTGCCAGCCACATGCACCTAGGCTGGCGGGTTTGAACCTGGCCCTGGCCTGCTAAATAACAATGACAATGGCAACAAAAAAATAGCCGGGCATCATGGCAGGCACCTGTAGTCCCAGCTACTTGGGAGGCTGAGGCAAGAGAACCACTTAAGCCCAAGAGTTTGAGGTTGCTGTGAGTTAAGCCCAAGAGTTTGAGGTTGCTGTGAGCTGTGAGGCTACAGGGCTCCACCGAGGGTGATGTAGTGAGACTGTGTCTCAAAAATAAATAAATCAATAAATACTTGCTGAGTGAATGCAATATGTAAAACCACAAAAACACTCAATGTAAGTTTCTTGATTTTTGGAGTTCTTATGCAAATAAATATAAAATTCAGATATATACATTACATTAAAAAACTGCAAAACTGGCCAGGTGTGGTTGCTCATAACTTTAATTCTAGAATTCTGGAAAGCCTACGCAAGAGGATCCCTTGAGGTCAGGAGTTCAAGACTAGCATGAGCAAGAGGGAGACCCCATCGCTACTAAAAATAAAAAAAGTAGCTGGGTTTGGTGATACACACCAGTTGTCCCAGCTACTTGGAAAGCTGAGGCAGGAGGGTCACTTGAGTGCAGGAGTTTGAGATTGCTGTGAGCGAGGCTGACCCCATGGGACTCTAGTGTGGGCAACAGAGTGGGACTCTGTCTCAGAAAAGAAAAAAAAACCAAAACCCCCCCAAACTACAAAACTAGTAACATTTATATTAACAGGGTTAGTTAATTGTGATGATGTTTTACTAAAACTAAATTGTCTTTTGCAATGTGAATATCATACTGAGTTTTGAATTTCACATGTGATACTCTCTTGTACCATGCACTTTACACTGAGAAACTTTTTTTGTACAGCTGGCATTTCAATAAGACTGTTAGGTCTCGGTATAAATATGTCATTTAGTCTTAAATTCATTAGTCTAAGAACAATTTAAATGATACAACTGGGTACTAAGGCAAGATCATAAATTTGAGTAATCAATTTGTATGTTAGAATATTAGTTGTAGCTGTTACTTTTTCAGATTATAAATTGAGGTGTGAAGTCAAAAATTTCTTATGAACCCATGAGACCCTGATAATAATTCCATAGAGCCTAAGTTGAGAACCAGTGCTATCATGCAAAGAATACAGAACTGGCTTCAGAAGCAGGCTCTAGTCTTGATTCTGCCACTAGTGAGCTCTGTGTTAGGTAAGACACTTACCTGCTCAATGGCCTCTTGAGTCTCAGGTGGTGGTGCTTAGTGACCTTTGTCTTTTAAAGATTGTTGCTTTCTAGCCAGGCATTGTGGCAGGCGCCTGTAGTCCCAGCTACTGGGGAGGCTGAGGCAAGAGAATCACTTAAGCCCAGGAGTTGGAGGCTGTTGTGAGCAGTGTGACACCACTGCACTCCACCGAGGGCAATAAAGTGAAACTCTGTCTCTACACACACACAAAAAAAAAAAAAAAAAAAGATTGCTTTCGGAGTATTTTGGGAGTGTGGAGCCTTAGGGTGATTGGGTCCATCTTGGAATTTTATTTATTTATTTATTTATTTATTTAGTATTTATCCTTTTACTTATTTTTATTTAATTAATTAATTTATTTATCTTTTAGAGACAGGATCTCACTTTGTCGCCCTTGGTAGAGTGCCATGGCTTCATAGCTCACAGCAACCTCCAGCTTCTGGGCTTAGGTGATTCTCTTGTCTCAGCCTCCTGAGTATGCACCTGCCACAACGCCCGGGTATTTTTTCGTTGTGGTTCGGCCGGGGCCGGGTTTGAACCTGCCACCCTCGGTATAATGGGGCCAGCACCCTATTCACTGAGCCACAGGTGCCACCCTACTTATTTTTATTTTAAATTATACAATTCAGTCATTTTTAGTCTGTCCACATAGTTGTGTAGTCATCACCACTACCTAATCCCAGACCATTTTCATCACTGCAACAGCTTTCTGCACTTGATGGGGTTAGAGGTGGGAAGCATCTTTTCAGCGAAGCTAGAGGTAGTTCTTTGGTATCTTTTCTGAGTCTCTAGACCAGCGGTTCTCAACCTGGGGGGTGCGACCTCTTTGTAACGATGAAAATATATCCTGCATATCAGATATTTACATTATGACTCATAATAGTAGCCAAATTATAGATAATGAAGTAGCAGCAAAAATAATTTTATGGTTGGGGTCACCACAACATGAGGAACTATATTAAAGGGTCGTGGCATTAGGAGGCAATAGGCAGGTTGAGAACCACTGCTCTAGACTCTATAGTACTGGAGTTGAAATTCAGACAGGTTGTCCTGATCATAATCTATTGTGCTGTTTCCTAAAATTGTTTTTAAAATTTGTTAAGGTGTAAGGAAGGATCAATTTGGGGTCCATGTTTTTCTAAGTTGGATAAAGATTGCTTACGCATGCGGTTTTATGTGGTTTGATGGGTTATGAGGGGAGAAAGTACTCCATTCTTTGCAGTAGTGGTGGGTGACTTGGTTGTGGTGACTTCCACAGAGGAGGAGCTGAGCTGTGTTGCAAGGTCGACTGAGATGGAAAAGGGAAGGATATGTGGAGAGGATGGCATTCTTTAGCTTTGTGAATTTCAGGCTTGAGCTGGAGTCCAAGTTGCCTTGAGGGGTTGTTTAAACACTGTTTGCAGAGCTCCTTCCCCAGAGTTTTTGCTCAAGTCCTGGGTGGGGGCTGAGAATGTGTGTCTCTAATAAGTTCCCAGGTGAAACCCACTTAGATGAAGCCCCCCAGAAGTGTGTGTTTGCTCAGCCCCAGTGGACTTTGGGCGCAGCTGTGCTCTCTCTCCATCCCATTCAGATGTCTTTTGGTGTTTCTGTGGCTACATGGGATACAGTTGAGTTTTCTGGAGTCTTTTTCTCAAAATGTCTTTAGCTAGTAAGTACTTAAAAGTCATGGAATGCAAAGGTTTTATTTTTGGTATTTATCTAAGGTATCTGTTAATGTCTTGCTATATAGGAGGTCCTTTTAAAGGATGAGTGGCAGTGGTGGTATGTGGAGGCATATTTTAATTTTTCCTATAGTTTTTGAAGAGGTGGCATGAAGATAGCCACCCTCCCCTTTCTTTTTTGTTCTCTTTTGGCTCAACCCTTAAAGCTGAATGTCATAATCCACCTGCTTACCTACCTTCCTGCCTACCCAGGTATTTCTAGTCTTTTAGATACTACCTACCAAATGCTTCTCATGATAAATGCTGTTATCTTGGTAATTATGAAGTTCAGATGTAGGTTTTTAAAGAAGTTTCTGAAAAATAACCTAACTTTTTAGTTTTAATGCTTTTAGAAAGTTAGAAAATCAAATGGAAAAATAAAACAGAAAGAAATCCTTTCCAGTTGGATGAGAAACCACAGATGGGCTGGGGTGAGTGATGAAATATAAATATGTTCTGTAAGGAAGAATATTATGGGCAGGATATGTGGCTTTCATGAGTTATTCTGATTGCTTCTGTAGTAGTGTGTTCACTGGTCTGATGAAGGGTGTAGTGTTGAAATAAATACGTAATAGAAGAAACCTGGAACTTACATTTGGAGAGAAAAGAGGAAACTGGGAGAACCTTCAGCTCTGGGAAGTTGGACAGGATTAAGGAGGGTGAGAGAGTTGTGTGTGCACACGTGCATGCATTAGTCCAGGGGTGTGGCATGGTAGAACAGAAGTGAAACACTAAGGCAGGCTTCACTTTGCCCTGGGTTGATTTTTTAAGAGATGGAGTCTCACTTTATTGCCCTCGATAGAGCGCTGTGGCGTCATGGCTCACAGCAACCTCCAGCTCCTGGCTTAGGCGATTCTCTTGCCTCAGCCTCCCGAGTAGCTGGGACTACAGGCACCTGCCAAATCCCCAGCTTTTTTTTTTGTTGTTGTTGCAGTTTGTCCGGGGCTGGGTTTGAACCCACCACCCTCGGTATATGGGGCTGGCACCCTACCCACTGAACCACAGGTGCTGCCCAGCCCTGGGTTGATTTTATGGTGATTCAAAAGAAGTCTGGGGGGGGCGGGGAGGAGAAGGTTCCCCTGTTGAAGAAACAAGGAAGCACCTGTAGCCTAAAGTCAGGAAGCAGGTGATTAGAGGGGGTGGAACAAGTAACTCTGGAACCCAGGCCAAGCCTTCCGAGTGAAGAGACTGTCATCTGCAGTGTAGCTTGTCCCCTGAAGTAGTTCCGTTTTGAGGTGCTCCCTGTGTAGCAGTGAGGGAAGAGGGAAAGTTGGCAGATCCAGGCTGAGGCGTGCAGGGACCCCCCCCCCCAGAGCCTGTGTGAGGAAGGGGCTGTTCACAGAAGCTGGCCATGCGGGGAGGGTCTCTCTTGGAAGATGGGGTTCTGACTTCGTAGAGGCTGGAAAGGGACACTTTTTCCAGAAGAAGAAGGAGGAAAACACTTAAATATATTTAACTTTTTAAAAGTTATAATTGAAAGAATGGGGAAATGCCATCTGCTTTCTATTTCTGAGAAAGGGTATGTTAAAATAGCTTGAAATTAAGCAGGATCTATGAAATTGAGGTTCATACATAATCAGTTCCCATTTTCTCCCATCGCATCATTCAGCTGTGTAGTGACAGACCCCCCCCACAGAAGGCAGTTGTGAATGTCCATGTTAAAATTTTATTTTATTTTCATACTGTTGAGCAAAATTTAGACTTCTTAACTGTATTTTATGTAAGAATCATTTTTGTTAAATGCTTTAATTATTATTAATCAAATTTTTGATATTTAAGCAATTTCCAGTAATTTTTAACAATCCATTCTTCAGGCAATTCAGAGAACCTGCTGTGTGGTGATTATGCATTTTTTTTTTCATAAATGAGGATAGTGAGACTTAAGTGTTTTGGAATTAGCATTTGTATCCTGTGTAAATCACATCTTTTTACTGTGTATTGCCCTTGCTAGACTGCGAGTTCTAGGTGGGCAGGGATTTTTGTCTGCTGTGCTTGGTGATGGACCTCAGGCTTAGAGAGCACACTCATGTGTGCTCAGCGACTGTTCATTGAATGAATGGATAAATGATAAAGAGTCTGTCAGCAAGTATCATTTAGTCTGGTACTCAAGTAGGCTGCTAATGCTTGGTTTCTGAATTAGATAGTCTGGCTTAGTAGTAGTTACTGGTAGTATCAAACACATCATGGCAGCTCCTCGTGATGGGGGGAGAGGAGCGGAGTGTGCTCCCTGTGCACAGGTGGCTTCCCAGAACCCTGGGAGGAAGGGTAGAGGCAGGCACACTCAGTCTTGTCAGTCAGGTAAGTCACTCCTGCCTAAAGAGTGCTGGGGGCCACACAGGAAGTCCAGGGGGCACAGCACCAATAGGTGGCCGAGCCACCCAGAGTCCTGAAATCAGAAATGGGCAGCTGACTTTCTGGTATGTGTCTCCTCAGACATTGTTTTGTGCTAGTTAGGGCTTATATTTTTAAAATGTTAACCTAGATAGGTGTAATATACGTGCAGTTTTGTAACTAGACTTTTCTCTTTATATGTCATATATGTGAGGTATGTTAGGCCTTTTGGGAGTGATCCACAGCATCATTTATTGACTGCTTATTATTCCATTTTATTTCATGCCATCATTTGTGCATTCAGAAACAGTTTTGAGGGCCTAATATGTTCTAGACTCTGGATGGTGATGCTGAGAGGATCAGACAGAGATCCTGTCCTCCTGGAGCTTATAGTTTAGAGGGGAAGACAAATAACACGTAAGCAAACAAGTGAATGAGAATTTCAGAGAGGGCTAAGAAGAAAACAAAACAGGATAATGAGGTCTGGGCACTTGAGTAGATTTGTTGTTATGAAAGGCCTTTCTTAGGAAGCCATGTTTGAGCAGAGATCCAGATGATAAAAAGAAGGCCATCTGCTTGAGGATCTAGGGGAAGAGTAGCCTGTGCAAAGGCCCTGAGGCAGGAGTGTGCTTGGTTTGAGGAAAAGTGAACAAGACATTGTTGGGTGGAACACAGGAGGTGTCTCGGGGGGTGAGCTACATGTGGGAGGTGGGGGCTAGATCGTGCAGTGCCTTGTGGGCATAAAGATTTAGGGTTTGTTTGTTTGTTTTTGAGACAGCCTCAAGCTGTCACCCTGGGTAGAGTGCTGTGGCATCACAGCTCACAGCAATCTCCAACTCCTGGGCTCAAGCGAGCCTCCTGCCTCTGCCTCCCAAGTAGCTGGGACTACAGGCGCCTGCCACAACACCCGGCCATTTTTTGGTTCCAGCCCTCATTGTTGTTTGGCGGGTCCGGGCTGGATTCGAACCCGCCAGCTCAGGTGTACGTGGCTGGCGCCTGGCCCGTTGAGCCACAGGCGCCGAGCCAGATTTAGGGTTTGTTTTAAGGGCAGTGGGAAGTCATTGGAAGGTGAGCTGTGAGGATATGTACCATGTCATCTAGAGCTTTACTTTCAAGGCTTTCTCTGGCTGCTCTGTGGCTATTGGGAAGCAGAGAGACCAGGTAGGAGACTATTGGGGTAATTAGTGATCTTAGAGACAGTGGTGGCAGTGGAGGGGTGAGAAGTGGACATGGTGTGGAGGTCGAGTTGGCAGGGCTTTACAGGATTGGACGTGGGGTAAAGGAAGGAGCAATCTGCAGTGGTACCTGGTTTGTGGCATCAGCTGTTGACATTGGTGCTGGTGTCCGTCATCAAGACTAGGAAGACTAAAGGTGGAGAGGACAGGGTTGGGGGACCAAGAGTGTTCTTCTAGGGGTTCTAATAATGAGGAGTTTGACACTGGAGTGGGCGATGTGGAGTAGATCGCTATCCAGAAATCTGGGGAAGGGTCCTGCCTAGAGATGAAGATTGGAGAGCAGTCATTGTGTAGATGGTGTTTAAAGCCACAGACTAGGTGAGGTCATGTTGGGTGCGAAGGCAGGTGGGGAAGGGGAGACTAATCCCTGAGCAGAGCAGAAGGAGCCAGCACAGGAGGCTGTAGGGAGCCAGGGAAGTGGTGGTGAACCAGGCAGCTGTGAGAAGGAAGCTGAGAGAAAAATGTGTTTCAAAGAAGGTATTATCAGTATTTTGTTTGCTGCTATAGCAAGTTACCACAAACTTAATTGCTTAAAACAACTTAAATTTCTTTTTTTGAGACAGAGTCTCACTCTGTGGCCCCAGGCCAGAATGCTGTGGCCTCAACCTACCTCATAGGAATCTTAGACTCCTGGGCTGAAGTGATCCTCCTGTCTAAGCTTCCTGAGTAGCTGGGACTACTCACACCCACCACAACACCCAGCTAATTTTTCTGTTTTTAGTAGAGAAGGGCTCTGTTACTCAGGCTGGTTTCAGACTCCACACAGATTTCTTATCTTAATTGCCCTGTAGGTCAGGCATCTGAGTTGGGTCTCACTGGGTATAAAGTGTTGGCCAGGTGTGTTGCTTTCCAGAGGCCACAGGGAAGGATCTTTTCTTTGCCCGGTGCACCATCGCGAGGCTGCTCTCATTCCTTGGCTTCTGGCCCCTTCCTTCATCCTAAAGCCAGCAGCATAGAGTGTCTGGCCCTGTTTCCATCATCTTTTCTCATTCTCTAATTCTGACTGCTTCTACTTCCTCCTTCCACATTTAAGGACTCTTAATTACATTGTGTCCACCTGGATAATCCAGAATAGTCTCATTATTTCCTGTGTAACCTGATAATACTTACAGGTCCCAGGGATTAGGATGTGGATTTCTTTGGGGGGTCATTATCCATCCTATCACAGAGTTTACTGGGATTGAATAAAAGAGGGACAGAGAAGGCATCATTGGATTTGGTCACCTGGAGCTCTTTGTAACCTGGCCAAGTGATTTCAGTGGAGTTTGGCCCAGAGGCCTGGTTGGAGTGGGTTGAAGAGCGAAAGAGGGGAGGATGTGGAGGCTGCAAGCCTTGATGATTCTTCATAGGAGGTTGCTGTGAGGGACAGTACATTGTGGCAAGAAATAACAATGGGAAAGCACAGAGATCAGCTCTGAGACAGTGAAGTGAGAGACAGAATGCACAGGAGTTGGTTAGGGAAGAGCCTGCAGGGAGGGGACAAGGAGAGCGTCTGCTACAGTAGGTTGTCTGGATAAAGAACCTGCAGTGAAACAAAGGAATGGTTTGCAGGGGGGGGGGTGGCATGTGAAGCTAGCATTCACAGGATTGTTTTAATAAGAAGAAGATGTATTGGCAGTTCCTGTGCTTGCCTCTGGTTCAGTGGACAGGATCCTTGTCAGCAGCCACTTTAGGGCGCCCTGTTAGATGCCTGTGTCATTCCATGGGTGGCCGGCTGAATCTCAAGTCAGTAGAGTTGCTGCCTTTATTTTTCAGGAAGCGAGGACATTCTGTGGTCTAACTTGCCTTAGTACCTTAGTGGAGGGGCTTCCTCTGTGCAGCTCAGAACTTGGGCCTCTCCTTCCTTCCTCTCTGGCAACCATTTTCCCCGCTTTTCCTCTCTCTCCACCTGCTAAGTTGTAGTCCCGCCTCAGTTTGTTTTTTATTTCATTCCTTCTTAATGACATCTTTCCACTCCATGATACTTACTGAATACTAGGCTCTGGGAAATACGGTGGCAAACCAAACAGATCTCTGCCCTATGGGACCTGCACTGTAGTGGACCCATCTCACAACTAACAGGGCCATCCCAGGTTTTTATCTTCCTGGAGGCAGGACATGAAGTTTATGCAGTGTGCTGTCTTCTTCGGGGTCTGGGGTGATCTAACCAGTTTGCTGTTGGAGCCCTGTCTACCTCTGATTGTGGGTAGCTACTGGGCTGAGCAGTATTTCCTGCTGTTGGCATAGTGCCTGTCTCCACCCCCAGTCACCCACAGCTCTCCTCACTTCATTAGCTGTGGCTCACGGACTCCTCCAAGCATCCTCCGAGAGGTCTTCTCTGCACCTCCAAGTGTGGGACAGGAACCTCTCTTTCATTGCTCCTTCTCTTACCCAGCTTCATTTGCAGAGTCCACAGTACATAACCCCTCTCATACAGATGGCTTCAACTTTCCTGTCCCCTGTGTCCAGTCATTCCCAACTGGACAGATCTTGATCTTCAAGGAAGCCTGTCTTCTGGCTTCTCTATGCCTGCACCCAAGCAGCTCAGTGTTGCTGGGGAAGTATAAGATAACATAACTGTTAGCTTTCTATGCATTCTTTTTATATATGTATACAAATTGTATACGCAGTATATACCGATAACAAAAGGTGAGTATAAGCCACGTTTGAGCACCTCTGTAATTGCAGGAGTCAAATGTGATTTGAATATTTTTGATTTTAATACAGGTTTTTCCTTTATTAAAATGTGTGTACATTTTTTTGGCACTGTGTGTGTGTGAGTGTGTGTGTGTGTGTATTTTTAAAGAGATAGAGTTTTGCTCTGTTGCCAGGTTGGAGTGCGGTGTTATGGTCATAACTCATTGCATCCTCTAACTCCTAGGCTCAGGGATCCTCCCCCTCTGGCTCTCAAGTAGCTGGGACCGTTGATGTGTACCACCACACCTAAGTTTTCTTCTTCCTTTTGTTTTTAGAGACGAAGTCTTACTATATTGCCTCAAACTCCAGGTGTTAAGCGATCCCCCACCTCAGCCTTCTGAGTAGCTGGGATTACAGGTGTCAGCCACCGGACCTGGCCTTCCTGTGAATTCTGGATTGTCAGCCTCACGGGGGTAATCATCACTACCACAGTCTTGGGTCTTTCACCAAATGAGCCTGTCGTGATTCTCCATGATCATTTCATGCTTTCTGCCTTCTTCAGGCTAGACCAGCCCTTTACCATGCTCTACCTTGAGTTGGTAAATGTGCTTTACATCTAGAAAATGGAAGCCAGCAGGACGTCCAGATCTTCCCACCACCAGACTACAAGCATGTCCTCCCTCTCCTGTCTGTCAAAGGCTGGTCTGTTCTGCTGCACTCTGGACCCTAGCCCTCTGTCACTTCATTCAGCAGCCACCTTGCGTTCCCCTGTGTCAGCAGTGCCTCTGTGTCTACCATATCATTCTGACCAGGGTGCAGAGATATACTTGATTATACGCATCCTGCAACATCAGACAGAGACCTCCTGACCCACCCTATGGCCTTCTCTCTGGGTAGCTCGATTTAAATATCCTCTTAACATCAGAATTTCCCCAGAAAGTAACCCATACGTTTCCTCTCCTTCCTCACTTAGTCTTTAACTACTCTGTCCACTCCCTTCACTCTGTGGAAACTGCCTGTCAAGTTTTCTAACAACATACAAATTGCCACACCCAGTGGACACATTGTTCTCACTTTACTCAGGCTCTTAAGAACTTTTTTCTTAGCATAGTGGCTTTTTCCTTGCAAGGCACTTTACTTCTTCTCTGGGATAAGGTCCTCTTTGGGTGGTCCTTCTGTGTTTTGGGCCTCCTTTTAATCTTCTTAGTCAGGATCTTCCTTCTCAATCCAGTTTTCAAGGGTGAAGTCCTTGGGAGGCTTCTGTCCTGTAGCTCCTCTTTTCACACAACACACTAAGTAATTTCAATTCCTAACAGCTTAAAGTAACTATCTCTGTGTCCCTAGTTAACCCCAATTTCTTCTCACATGCTGGCTCTGGTGCTTTATAGGTGCCCCTGTATATAAAGGATTCAGGTCAACACTGAGCTCTGACTCTTCCCTCATACCTGCTGCCCTACAGTAATCCTCATTTTCCTCTCTGTCTGGATCAAGTGCAGCACCAGTCTTCTCAAGCCTTCCTCCAACCTCTGTGTCATGGCATTTATTGGTGCCTGGCCCCTTTTGCAGTTGAGTAAAGAAGCCTGTGGATACCTTCTCAGAATCATGTCTTAAACTGGATTACAGAGGAAACCGACTACTGAAATGCAGTTATCAAAATTTTCATAAAGCACAGGTTTGTGATATAATTTATGTATGTGTTTCATTAATATTCTTAACAAGATCTAGTGGTAGGCCTGTAACTACTATAAATTTGCAATAGTGATGAATGGAAATATTTCATAACACAGCATTGATAACTGGGGAAGAAGTCGAGATTTAAAAATTATGTGTACTGGGCAGCGCCTGTGGCTCAGTGAGTAGGTTGCTGGCCCCATATACTGAGGGTGGCGGGTTCAAACCCGACCCCAGCTGAACGGCAACAAAAAAATAGCCTGGCGTTGCGGTGGGTGCCTATAGTCCCAGCTACTCAGGAGGCTGAGACAAGAGAATTGCCTAAGCCCAGGAGTTGGTGGTTGCTGTGAGCTGTGTGACGCCACAGCACTCTACTAAGGGTGGTTTAAAAAAAAAACAAAAAGTGTACAGCCTGTATTGCTGAAGTTTATTGACCATGTTTATTTCACCTGAGAAGTACCTTTTGTTTGTCCTCTTTGGGGTGGTCTTCAGTTTTTTCCCACGCAATGAAGCTTCCACTGAGAAGATGACCTCAGAACAACTCATAAGAAGACAATTTAAACAAAAAGATTGAATTTCATTTGGAAGTTAGTGAAACAAGGATGTGTTTCATTTCTCATCCAAGTTCTTGGACTCCTGTTCTGCCTTCACTATTTAATCCCTCCATTTCTTTCTGTTGTCCCTGTCACCTCTTCTTACCTGGACATCTGCAAGAGCCTCTTTCTACTTGGGACCTCTTCTAGTTCATCCCCCTTAACAGCAGTCAGAGATCTTTCAAAGTCATGTTATTATCCACCTTTATACTCTTTAGTTTCTTTTCACTTTTCCTGGCTATAAATCCACACATGAACATTGCCAACAACCCTGTTTAGTCTGGTCCCCTCTTGTCCACTGCTTGCCTTGTTGTGGGCCCTTCAGTCCCCCCTTACTCTTCTGTTCATTCGCCCAGTTCTTCACATGTGCCTTGTCATTACCACTGCAAAACCTTTGAACATACCATTTCCATCTTTTGCTGTGTATTGTGTTATCCGTATTACCATCAAGTCAGTAGCTTTAAATAACATACTTGTATTACCTTTGTATCTGGGCATGGCTTAGCTACTTGCTCTGCTAAAGGTCTCACAAAGCTGTAGTGTTGTAACTGTCACCACCCATACGGACCCCACTTCAGGCTCAAATCAGATGGTGATTTATTACACCTGTGCAGGCAGGTCGCTTCCCCAAAGGGCAAAAGGCCCTGAAGTGCAGTACAGGCTGATTTTTTTATACCCTTTTTGTGCTGATGTGGCAAAGCAAGCATGTACAAAAGCTGAATGTGGCCAGTTACAGGGCGGGGTTACAGTCAGGTAGTTGGCTCAGGGGGTTACATTGCGGCGGTTGGCACAAGGACAGCTTGGGAAACTCAGTAACCTGGAAAACTCTGCTTGAGTAAGTTTTTACTATTGTGTAGCAGTGGCTAGGGAGTCTTTGGGAACTCAGGGAACTTCCTTGCCAGAAACCTGTTCTCAGAATTAACCCAAGGGTGGGGGGCATGCTGGGGACCAAGGCTGAGACAGGCTGAGACAGACTTGGGTCTTTGGGGGGCTGTTGGTCTATAACAGTAGTCAAGCTGTTGGCCAGGCTGAGTTCTCATCTGAAGGCTTGATTGTGGGGAGGATCCTCTTCCTAGCTAGTGTGGTTGTTGGCCTTGTGCATGGTTGGACTGAGGCCTCATTTAGACTATCCTTTGTTTCTTCCTGCTTGTTTGTGCCTTCCCTGGTATGGCTCCTTGGCTTCCTCAGAGCCAGCAAGAGAGAGAGTTCTACCAAGAAGGCTATTACCGATTTTACTTGATGTGATTACATACAGCCCATTACTTTGCTGTATTCTCTTAATTAGAATCAACTCCTAGGTGCTGCCTACAGTCTAAAGGTAGGTAAGGGTTTACAAAGGAATCTGGGATCTGTGCTCACTCCACCCTTACCCTAACTCACACATGTGAGTATCCTTTCTTATACTTGTAAATATCCTTAAAGAACAGAATTTCCATATACCTCTTCAGAGAAATGCCTTTTTGTTACTGTGCCAAGCTGCACATAATGAGCAGAGTAGGAATAGCAAAACAAATTTACAACAGGGATGTTGTACCTGTATCAGGAGTTTACCAGTTGGTCCATTGAAACAAGGGGGGAAGAAAACAACTTTCTTTTCTTAATCAAATCTTTTCTCATTCCTTCTTCTCTTTCTTTATCAAACTTTTCATTCAACAAACATTTCTAAGATTCTTACTAGGTGTTAGGCTTAGAAACAGGATGAACCAGATTGGAGCTTGCAAAACTACATGTTTCTCAATTGAATATAAGTATTTTTGAACTGGAAGGTCTGGCAATTAAAAAAATTTTTTTATTGAACCATTTTTTTCAAACATAATCCTAAGGAGAACCAATATCTGTAAAACAGATAAAGGTGGAGATGCTCCAGTTCAAGCCAGGGAATGAAGCCAAACCCTAGCCGTTGGGCTTCTTGCCTCCTCTGGTGGCAGCTACCACAGTAAGCCCTGGAAACCTTGGTGTCAGGAAGCAAGTTCAGAACATTGCAGCTCTAGTCCCCACCAAAACTGTAGTGGAGGAAGCTGCACCCAGAGAGGTGTAAGACCACGTAGAGCTGTTTGTTCCCTGGACCAGTGGCTCACAAATGGTGGAGGTGCTGGCCTGAAAGGGTCTTAAGAAATGAGTGGGTGTTGGTTAGTGTGCTGTGATGCTTCACAAAATGGAAAAAATCACCCTCACTGGAAACTCAAGAGAAACCAGTCTTTGTTCTGCCCCTAGTTTACTTGATGCTTTTTGTGTATATTGGTGGCACTCAGTCCTGGCTGCATAGTAGAATCAGGCCCTGGGCCCTGCCACTGATCCATTCAACTGGAATCTCTAGGGTAGGTCCAGGCTTGGGATTTAAAACACCTCCTTAGGAGATTCCTTAGTGCAGTCAGGGTTGAGAACCACTGCCTTATTGACTGCTTTTGGAAGGAAGAAGCCTTTATTGTAATTAAATAAATTGTGGTTTAAAGTAAGAAAAGGGAAATCTGGAGGGGAACATATGTAAAAGACAAGTGGACATTATTAAATGTGTATTTCCATTGTTAAATTGCAGATCATTTGAGACAAGCGACACTTCTGAATTTGGATTAAAACTCTTAAGCAGTGCGTAACATTTAAAACTTGGTATCTGTTAAGGCAAAGATTTACATTCCTGTTTTTCCCATGGCCTTCTTTATACTTGTTCCCTCTCTGAATATTTCAGCCTAATATGATGAAGCATCTATTTGTAGGATTATTTTTTTCTTCTTTTCTTCCCATAGTCTGTCAGTTAGCTTCTGTTCTGTCTATACCTTAGGGTTCTTAAATGTCCATTTCATTACCCATCCAGTCCCAAAACACTGTGCCTGAACATTCCTGGTAAGTGATCATCCAGTTTGAAAAGACACCATCATATTTTATAAGATCAGCTTTTGAGAAATTTCAGGTGTTAGAAAACTTTCGGTATGTTTTTGACTTAGGGAAAGATCCAGAAAAATGATCATGAACTTAATTAGCTCAGACCTGGCATAGGGAGTTCTTGGAGTAGGGGGTGGCTATTAATGGTCTCTCTCAATTTTTTTCCCGGAGGCTAGGCCTATTAGTAGGAGAGTAATGCTAACTGTCTTTGTACATTTCCAAACTTGATTGATTACACTTCTTTCTGACAGTGACATAATTCCACAATGGTGATAGCTTTAATATGATTTTAAAAATATTTTGCAAATATGTTGTGATAATTACTCTCACTTTGCTTTCTAACTGTCTGATACTGTTTTCCTCCTAGCCTATTCACTGATTCACAGCTCTCTTACTGTTTGATTTTTTGCATGTTATTCATTTGTACCATTTAATTATCTGCTTGTAATTTTCTATGAGTTGATGCCAGTCTCAATGGTTTAGGGCTTTATCTTTTCACTTTTATGAGATTTCATTGGAAGTAGAATTTTTTTTTTTTTTT